>OMNN01040165.1:0-62482 GCA_900302755.1 Chromis chromis | reverse complement strand
ACCCTGTCTTTCTTTCTTTCTTTTTTTGACTATAGACTTTCCCAGTCTCTTTCAACCCTTCTTTGCTGATCAAATGAGGCTGGAAAATCTGTTATCTCCGGAATATGTATGCATTAAGCATATTCCAATCAGCCCGCCTTTCCCCCCACGTCTTCTCTCCTATTGTAGCTGCATTTTACTGCCCCTCCTCTCCCGCTCTCCTTCTCTTTACAGCTTCAGAGGATAATTCAAAGTCAGTGACATTTTTATCTTTACGTTTGATTGTACTCACGGCATCATTCATTGATTGCGGCTGTCACCACGGTGGAAAAGATGGGAGGTGATTTGATGCAATGCTAAATGATCCTTTCACACCTGCAAAGTGCAGTCCAGAGTATTTCTGCACTTCTCTGTGTGTGTTTCAGGTGATTTAGTGGCGGTGTTAAGTAGACAAATAGCCCATCGACTCTCTAACAGATTGACCTTCATTTGTGTAACTCAGAGCAGGCTATTTGTTAATCTGTCCATCCTTATTGTTACTCTGTGCCCTTGTGAAGTCATTAAATTGGTCCTGCAAAGCAGAGCAACTGTGTGTATTTGTGGACTCAGCAGGATAATTTCAGTCACGCTGAAGTTGAGGCTTTTCATTTTGGGTTATGGTATATCTGCAGAGAAAATGATGACCTCATGGTTTTCCAAATCCTCTGCTACAGAGGAATAACTCATGTCAGGGGGGAGGAGAAGGAGGAGCGTGGCAGTCTGTCAGAGAGCGAGTAGATATACTGTAGAGAGAAAGCGAGGCGAAGAGGGGGGCAGAGACAGAGTTTAGGGGCTGCCATTTGGCTCCGATCCAGGAGGAAGCAGGAAAGTAGAGCAAGAGAAGAGAGGAAAGGGTGAGTTAGAAAGTCTACAAGAAGGCAAATGGAAAAGGAAGGGGGGGAGAGCTGTGGAAAGGCGGGAAGGAAAGATGTAAAGGAGAGGAGGTATTGCCTTTTTGGCGGTCGGGAGGACATTTACGTGCCAGAGAATGAGTGGAAAAGGCCCACTGTTAATATGACCATCTGGAAAGAGGGGAGAGGAGGGGGAAAAAAGGGGACATGATGGAGGAGGAGGAGGAGAGCGGAGTAGGGAGGGCTGAAGGAGAGGAAAGGAGGAAGACGTGATGTGCACTACTGCAGCACTGTGGAGGGTGGGGTCTCCCAGTGAGTCAAAGCACGTCTGGTGCACAGATACGAGCCCCCTTCTGCAAGCACATGAACACACGCCTTTATAGAAGTGTCAGACCTCCTGCGGTGTGCACAGGACATGCACGACCTTACTTTCCTGTTTCTCTTTGACTTTTATTATTGCGTGTCTCGCACATGCTTTGCTCTACCCTCTTAGTGTTAAAACACAGAGACGAGAAAGTGACAGACGAGAGAGAGCCGGAGCGGTAATTGAATTTGCCTGCAGAGGGGCGTGTGCCTTCATCTAAAAGCTGTCTGGTGAAAAACGCTGAAAGATTTGGAAGATTTTACGGATGTGTGCGTGCAAAAGATAGCGTGAGGAGTCATTATTTTTTAGTGGCTGTTTTGGACAGTTGCAATGCAATACATAGTAATATCGCAATGGAGGCAGACATGCGAGTGGAAAGTTGTGCAATAAAAACATTTGTGTTGCTCAGATGTCGGATGTTTTTGAGTGTGAACCTGCACTGAACGGACACTTGTGAGGTTTGTGGGGAATGAGGCGACTTTGATTATCTGTTTGCTCAGCTGTATTGTCCTTTCCTATAGACGCCTTTCATCAAGGGCACACACACACACACACACACACACACACACACACATGCAGCCATACAACAGTAGTGAGACTGAATACTGATGCTCCTGTTAGATAGTGTGCATGAGTGTACTGCAGCTCCGTGCACCTCTTTATGACCAGTGTCTGCCATTTCCACAGCCTTATAAGGCGTGTCTGACACCATGAGGGGTTTAGACTCGCTTCTCTACACACACGCACACACACACACACACACGCACACACACACCAAATTTCTTTGTGAAAGTATAATAGACAGCACATGGCTTTAAATTCGTGCCGTAGTGTCTAACAGTGGTGTTTTTCTCTCTGTGGATATGTGGACAATCTAAAGTTATTTAAGCGGAGACTCCGGGTGCCGTCTGTCGTTTTCTTCTCCATCTCTTGGGATCACACCCATATGTACATTTCTACTCCAACATACATGCACATGGACCAACATGTGTATCTAAGCTCTCAATAAAATGTCACAGGACAAAGAGTGCAACAATTAGACTGTGACACAGACACACAGACTATGAAAACGTGAACAATTGTTTTTGTTTAACTTAGGGGCTGTTATTGAAGTGGGGTTAAATCTTATGACTCACTTTAAAATGCAGTGCTCCAGTGTTATTCAAGCTATAGTTTGATATTTTAGCACGACACACTTATTGACTTTTCTGACAGAATTAGAGAGTATTTAGATCAAAAAGGTCCCATATTGTGCCCCTTTTAAACAATTTAATAAAAGTCTCACATATGTGTCTTAAGTACTACCCGATGGTTACTGTGTAAATCCTGGTTTTAGTCCAGTTCTGAACCGGCTGTTTCAGTTTCTGCAGCTTAAAATGCATTTGAGCTGCTGCTTTGTCCACGCCCACTTCAGGAAGAAGACTCTCTCTGCATATTGATTTACAGCTTTGAGCAAAACATCTGACTGCATGGTAGCTGAAACAGACATGAATGAGTGTGTGAGACCAGGACTTTCCATCACTTCTAACTTTCTCTGAGCGCTGATTTTACATGGAAATATCTCCATTTTAAACTTATGTACATGGTGAGTTTGTCAGACAACTTTGCAGTTATAAAATCAGTAGTTTAGCAGGTCAGATCTTAATGGGCTGCTTTTCAGTCACTATTTTATATGTGTTCCATTGTCTGTCAACAGAAACTGAAACATCTGTGAATGACAACAGCTTTACTGGCAAATTAAATGACAATGCAGTGTATGTAAATATATGTGTGAGCAAAGAGCAGGAAAGAAGCAAACAGATATAAACCCTAGCTGAACTTATGCTGCTGGGAGGCTGTGTAGTTGTGTAGAGGCCTAAGGAATGGCAGAATAAATATCTTTATATTTTAACAGCTTATTTTACACCTTGAAGTTTATAACAACCACAAAATACAATAAAAATGGATTTTCACCATCATGGGACCTTTAAAACAGTATTAAGTGGCTGCTCTGGGGAGAGTGTAGCGCTTCAGGTACAATGATGTACAATCTGGTCCATTTTTAGGACCAGATCCATGAATTTGATCGCTTATGGGATGTCAAGACACCGCACAGGGTTTACTGTATAATAGTCAGATTTTACAACTCTGGCTTTCATTGCAACAAGGATTGTGTCTTGGCAGGTACTACTGTGCATGAACAAGAGAGCTGTATCAGGATGTAACTATCTTAGCTTAACATGAAGGCTGGAGGGGCAGCTGGCTTTACTGTGTCTGCCAAAACCTCTAAAGCTCACTATTTATAATTGTTAGAACTCATTTGTTTAATTTGTACACAAACCAACAGATTGCAGTTTACAGGGACTTATGTGCTGGAATTATTTTACTTTACCAGTATACTGCAGTTTTGTTTTTAAATATAGGTAATATCAACAAAAAAAAGTCCTGTTCTGCCAAAAAAAAGTTTCTTTAGATGTCCATTTAGCACAAAATACATACATTTTTACAATTCATTTTATTATGTTTTGACCATTTTATGTCTTTATTAGATAGGGACAGTGGAGAGAGACTGTCTCTGAGGAAATGTAGGGAGAAGGAGTCAGGAAATGACATGCAGCAAATTTCCTTACCAGCCAGGAATCAAACTCACTGTTTACAGTATGTGTACCCATGTGGAATGTGCCCCAGTCACTCAGCTATCTGGTCGTCCCCCCTCCAGCTATTACTTTTAATAAAATCCCTTCAAAAACATACAAAACACTTTTACATTCCACAGTGCAAACATACAAAGGCTGTGATCTGTGCAGTTTTTTCTGTGTTTAAACTCAGGTGCTAATATACAAAAATCCTCCTGAGAAAGAAATTAACGCTACTGATTTGTCGCTATCATTTAAATTCATGTGGCTTCTCCGCCCAGAGCTCTGAACAGACACACATGCAAGTGCGCGTGTGTGCACACACCTACACAAGCTTCTTAACGACATTAAAGATTTAGGAGTTTTATGCAAATGAGTTCGGAAAAGCTTCAATCACAGGAAAAGCTCAGTGGGTTTTCAGGAAAATCATGGACTGTGGATCTACAGCTTCAGTCTAAGCTGCTTGGCCTGTCTCCCTCTCTCTGTCAGTCTCTGTCTGTCAGTCCAGCTGTCAGCCAGACATGGTACCTCTGGAGGGGAATGTACACAATGTGAAATATCTGGCAATATCCTGAAGGTGTAAGAATTCAAAACAGTGGCTGCAGACTGTTTCGTAGACAGTTCAATATTAGACTTATATGCTCTAATGCCAAACCAAACAGTTCTGTTGTTTACCTCTGTAATATACTACAGGTGTAGCATTCTGTGTAACATACTGGATGTCAGCCAGCATCATTTTTTTTGTAAAATGTATTTCTCTTATATGTGCATTAATCAGCGGATTAACTCCTTACTTTGTAGGTCAGCAGCGATTTTAATAATTGATTAATTGTTAAAGTAGTTTATCATAAAAAAAAACACCAGATATTCTTTGGTTTCAGTTTGTCAGTTATGATAATTTTCTGCCTCTCTCTGTTTTTCTATCAGGGATAATTAGCTTGATCTGTGGGTAAAACAGAAGAGTTCAACTTTGACTCCTCTGATCGATATTTTTACATTATTGTATGAAAATGTATGGATTAAGCAATACATTCCTTCATTAAAGACATAAATGATAAAGAATGAGCAGGAGCACATGGCTTAAAACCAAGATAATGTTTAATTCCTGTAAG
The DNA here is from genome assembly GCA_900302755.1 of Chromis chromis. Classification (NCBI taxonomy): domain Eukaryota; kingdom Metazoa; phylum Chordata; class Actinopteri; family Pomacentridae; genus Chromis; species Chromis chromis. The sequence continues at coordinate 57,522 of OMNN01040165.1, read as the reverse complement.
ATAAATTAACACTTTGGTTTACTTTTATGTTTTCTATTTATTCTAATGTGACTTAAGCACATTAAAGCATCCCCACACTTATTTCCATGAGGAGTTTATTCCCAGTGTCCTTTTACCTCTGTACACTGTGTGTGTGTGTTTAGACTGGCTGTTCAACACGTGGTGATGATGTTGAGCTCCAGTGGCAGTTCAAAGTCGTACCATTGGACCTGCAGTTTGTTTCTTAGGGAAACACTTGGTCACACTGGCTGCTACACGGGTCTCTGTAGTTATGAATAGAAGCCTGTACCTGACAGCTCAACTGGCTGTAGCCGTACAACGTGTCACTGCTTGTTTGTGTCCGTTTGAGTCACCTGGAGCACCAGCAGACTTCAGATGTTTGTTCAGTTAGGTTGGACACACAGATAGATGCTTAGGTAAGCGTCAAGCTCTCATAGGCACACACACACACACACACACACACGTACAGTGTAAATGTTTTTGAGTGGACCTGTAGTGGGACAGGAAAGGGAAGGGGAGGTCTGTTGGTTTGACCGGCCTGGAATGGGATTAGAAAGGCCAGGAGAATGTCAAGCTTTGTGTAGGTGTGGATGGCTGGTGAAACCACTCCACAAGCACATGACTCAACATTAGGCAAAGTGTGCACAATAAAAATAGCTCTGCAGACGTATAAAAGTGTAAAATGGTCTCAGACTTCATAAGGCAAGCGGAGTAAAAGAAACTTTACAGGACTCCATGTAGCCAACAGCAATGCCTTGGTCAGGTTTGATGATGGAGCTGCAACAATAAATCGATTAGTTGTTACTGTTAAACTCATTGCAGACTATTTTGATTATCAACTGATAAGTTTGAGTATTTGCTGGTCTTTTGTCTTCTATATGACAGTAAGCTAAATATCTTGGGGTTGTGGACAAAATAAGACATTTGAAGATGTCGTCTTGAGCTTTGGGAGACATTGATTGGTATTTTGGACCTTTTTCCAACATTTTATAAATGAAACAACTAATAGATTAACAAAAAAAAAGACAGGTAAATGAACAGTAGAAATAGTGTTTAGTCGCTGCCCTACTGCATATGAAAGAGAGGTGGATACATGGCGGACTGTTGAAAATGACAGAGGAGAGATTACACACATCCAGACGGTTCATACTTGCATCTTTTCTTCATGAAGAAAACTAAGCTGCTGATTATTTTTAGTAAATTTGCTGGATGAAAACATCTTCCCCAACAGTTTATAGCAACTTGAAACCTCAAAAAATCTGGTAAAGTGTGTCAGCTGACAGAACATGTGATGTGCCAAAGTCCAGAAAAACTCTAACATTTAATTATAAAGTTAGGGCTTGAATTGCCAATTCATTGCATTTGGAAAAAAGTGGAAAAGTAAAAGTAAGTTTTAGCTCAGTAGTTGAATTGATCTTTCTAACATAATGTTGCTGCTGTGTGTTTGTACAGAGTTCCCACCTGGCGCTCATCGACACCCTGATGATGGCCTACACAGTGGAGATGGTGAGTGTGGAGCGAGTGATGTCCTGCATCAACAGATACTCCTCGGCTGAACCCTCACACACCGACGGACACATCCAGGAGCTGCCTTATGACACCGAGGATGCCATCACCACCTGGATCAACAAGGTACACACAAGAAGGGCACATCTGTGTGCACACCAAACCACAAGGACATGTGGTGTCTCCTTACAGAGGACAACCACTGCACACATCCTTGAGCCCTTTACAAAGGTTGCTCTTTATCTGACACACCGCTCTTTGTTTTCCTGCGGATTTAGCAGACACGAAAGCGTATCGGAGCGATTCCTCCGCTGCTGGTTTAAAATCAAATAAGAAACTAGATGAAAAACAAGCACCAACCGCATGTAATAATGTCAGGAGAGATTACGAAGAGATAACTCACTCAGCCCAACCGCCTCTGGTCTCCTAAAGCAGGATTGGGAAAATAAAATAAGATCTCGAGTGGGCTTTAAGCTTTTTGAGGACAGTAGTTAAAGCTCTGTTACTGCATCTTTAGTTTACTTTATCATGCCACAGATTATTTAGTCACTTGAATTAGTTTTTGCTGCCCATTAAGAGGTGTTTGAGGATTGAAGTTTTTCTAAGAAACAAGTATGGCATGAATTACACAAACAAGAAGCTCACGTGCTTTCTGCTCTGTTTTCCAGGCCAAAGACAGGAAGATGCACACATGCAGGATTCATTTACACACACACGCATTAAAACATGGGGGATTGTGTCTCTGTGTAGTCATAGCATGCCATAGAGGGCTGATGTGACCTTGTGTATCCTCAGGCCGGAATGTTACATCAGTGTTTGTACAGAAAAGTGGTCATAAAAAACAGACAGTACTTTTTAAGAACAAATACTCACAGCGGAGTAATCTTTGAAGTTCTTTTAACATTGTGCCTGAGCTGTAAAGTCAGCTCAGAGTTGTATATCATGTTACAGTAGTATTTAGCATCGGTAGTTAATGAGTAGCAATGGTAGTGAAAGGTTTGTCTTTGATGTGTGGAGCCTCTTATTCTCATGTTCAAGTTTCTCAGCACAGACGCACCATTCAGCCTCAGCGTGCACCAAATGTTAGTGTGAAATCTGACCTCGGGGCTCTCTCTCTCTGTCTCACTCTTTCTTCTTCACCCTTCTTTTCCCCTCTCCAAAGGTGAATGAACACCTGAGGGACATTCTGGTAGAAGAGCAGAAGTTGAGAGAGGCTTCCTTCCAGGAGTCAAACGCCACAACGCACAAAGTAAGAACACACACATAGACAAACTCTGTCATTAGATATTCAAGTAACAGGACTAATATGCAATCTACTATGCTTTTTTTTCTTTTCATTATTTTTTGTTTTGTCTCTAATTAAGTTGATATTAATGGATTTTAAACTTTTACTCAAAGGCATGAGCACATGTTAGGGCACAAACGTTGCAGTACACAGCGCTCTGTAAATCAGAGGAACAGATGAGCTCAGTCTCAGGCCAGCTGCAGGGAAATGTTGGCAAGAGTCGCCACACTGCTGTTAGAGGAGACAAAGAAATGTGCAGAGGGCAGAGGAGGAGAGACGGGGCGACAGACAGGGGGAGAAAGAGAGAAGAAGAGCGAAGAGGAATAATCGGAGATAGAGGAAAAGGGAGAAATGACACCACGGCGGGGAGGCATGGAGAGAAACACTCGGGAACTTTGTCAGCTGTAGCCAAAGAGAGTCAGACAGACAGGCAGCGTCATCCTGCAGGCCTCGTAGTTATGTAAGGTCTGTGTGACACAACCAGGCAGTCTGCTGGCACAAACGCAGCAGTCAGCTACCATCCTCTTCTGCTCACTAACCCTCTACACCAGGGGTGCCCAATCCTGGTCCTCTTGGGCCGCTATCCTGCATGTTTTAGATGTTTGCCTCTTCCAACACACCTGATTCAAATGATCAGGATTGTTATCAGGCTTCTGCAGAGCTTGATGATGAGCTCAGGTGTGTTGGAAGAGGGAAACATCTAAAACATGCAGGATAGTGGCCCTCGAGGACCAGGATTGGGCACCCCTGCTCTAAACCCCCAAAACCCGGGATTAAAAGGCAAATTAAATGTAAAAAAAAAAAAAATAGGAGTAAAGTTACTTGTCTAAGCTTCAAATTATTAAATTATTATTATTATTTAGTGCTTGGGTCAGAGCCCTAAATACAGTAACAAGAAGGTTAAAATGGGAAAATAAATATTATTTCACAGCAATCATGTTTACGCAGGCGAAATTAAAATTCATTTGTGGCAAATGGGAACAGTTTGGTTACACTTCCTGCTATTCATTATGAACTCAGAGAGATAAACACTGTTCTAAACGTGTATGTGTAAATAACCAACAGTAATAACTGTCATGGAGTACAACTGTGTGGTTTCAAAGATTAGTTTAGCTGATTGGTGTATTCACCTTTGTTTTGAGTCAAGATTGTACAGCGTGTTAGCCGCTCTATGAGGCTGTGCTTAGTCACTGTTCTGTGTTAAATGCTAATGACAGTATGCTAATATAAAACAAGCTCATGTTTTTCAGATGTGACATTTACCATATTCACCATTATTGAATGCAAGCATGTTAACATTTGCTAATTGAAAAACATAAAATATAGCTGAGGAATGGGAATGTTGACATCATGGTAGAACCAGAGAAACTCAGGGGACCTCCAAAGTAGGGTTCATCTTCTGGGAAACATGAATCTCTGCACAAAATTTCTAGTAATCAAACCCATAGAGATTTTTCAGGCTGGGAAAAGAGGCGGACTGACTGATGTCCATGGATTCATGCTGATATCATGGCTAATAATTACAGTTAATTTATTACAGAGATGCAAAATGCAGATTTTACTCTGTAGTATCTCATTTTTAATACCTCTGAATCACCTTAAAAGACATGGTGTTGTTGTTTTTTTTAATTGCTAAAATTACAGTCTTTATCAGAGCCAGAAACTGTGAAAACAGAAAGAATCTATGGATTTTTAACTTTGGTACGATCCCAGAACTACTCATCTGTGATACAGGTTTCAGAAAAAAATGACCAAATCTAAACTTAAAGTTGTGATATTTCATTAAAATGATTTTATTCTGCATGTCTCATGTAAAAAAAAATCCAAAAATAAAGCATGTCCTGCAACCAGATTCTGTATAAAGTGCAACAGTCATGTGACAAAAATGTATGGACTTTTCGGCTGAACTGCAGGCAGTGTTTACACAGAGCAGAGAGGAGACAAATATGGAAATGCATTACATTACATTTTCTTTCCAGTATTGCAGCTTTCGGATGGTAAAAATGCTGTACAGGTATATTCCATTTAAAAAAAAAAAGTTTTAAATCAAAAGAAATGCAACTTTTGTATTTCCTCTTTTTTATGATTAATAGCATTGTTACTGTGTCAGACTGAACTGTATATTACAGTGAAAAATTACCCCACATGAGTAAAAATGTGACAAGAACATAGAACACCAAGAAACTGCTTGGAGTTTAGAGAGTTAAAGTACAGAATTTCATGGTTATTGATGGTTTTTGGGGACATTTCCCTCACAGCATCAAATACAGGCTTGTGGTTGTACTAGAATAAAGGTCATTTCTCCTCTTGGGATCATGAATGTCTCAAAACAATATTTTATGGCAATCCACTCAGTGGTTGTTGAGATGTTTCCATCTGGTGGACTGACAACGAAGTGGCTTCAAAGCCACACACAAAGCCGCGAGCATGGCTGACAGCACATGTTATCATGGATTAAAGTGTTTACATACAACAGGTTGTAAAATGGCAGCACAGTGTCACATGTGAGTGTGTCTATGATCCGTAATATGGAACAAAATTAACTCCATCTTCAAAGCGCCGCGGGAAGTCACGAGTGGCTAAATCGGTCAGAGGAGAGCTTTCATCTGCTGTGGGAGTTTATTGGCAAATTTTCTCCTCCTCACTGTCTGTTTGTGTTTTAGTATAGTGAGAGAGATCACGGTCCGACTGCGATTGCTCTGTAAGCAGATAACATGTGACCTCTGAGACATGAGACTCCGACTTTGTCCATGCAACAAGTTACAACAAGGGAGGAAGACAGTTTTTTAAAGAATGTGAGGAATAACTGGACGCTCATTGTCAGTCAGCTGCTTTTCCTGCTCCACGCTCCAATCACACAGCTCCTTCTCTGCATTATCAGCCTCAACAGAAGTCTATTCACTGATTGGGACATACTGAGAGCTGATCATTTCACACGTACACACACACATATGCCTCTGCAAACGCACACACACCAGTGGATGAGCACAAGGCACCTCTCAGTGAGTCTCGTCTATTCTGGGATGGTGTGAAAAGTCTTTAACTGCAGTCTTATGACTAAGGACTCAGCATTTTGGTGTGTGTGGATACTGAGAATGTTTGTGCTTCACATAATGTAGGTTCTTTGACTGAGGGGAAACTTAAGAAAACACACATGTTGGATCATTATCAGTGGATTGTGAAGTTCAGAAATCTGGTTATGATTGTAGCTCGAATAAGGAGGTTAAGTTGTAGGTCATGTTTTTGACTGTTTATCTCAAGAACCTTTCAGCAGATTTCAATAAATTTAGTGGAATGTTAGGAGAGAGGCAAGAAATGAGTGATTGAATTTGTTGCAGGTCAAACTTTAGTGCACTTCTGTGAATGTTAGAACAGTGACTCAATAGAAAGTTTAGTCTTAAATCAAGCAGGAAAGTTTTGTATGGACATCCCTGGACTAGTAAGGTGAAATCTGTGCTTGTATATCCCTTTTCAGACATGTTATACTTAACATTGCTGCTTCATCAGTCTGTTAAAGAGATGGCATTTCATGCAGATTCATGCAGATGTAGGTCACTTTTATGTTAATGTTTCATATTGCTTTATTCAGACACACTAACCACAGTGACAGAGAGAGCTACACGATACCAATATTATGACTTTGATAAAACACCTCAATATATTGATACCAACATTGAGAACAATAGCACAGTGAAAACCTACAACATCAGGGAAAGTAATGTAACATGAGAAACCATGAAATTTAAGATTCTTAGTGCACATTTTAATCACACTCTTTGACTCTCTTGCAGGAATTCAAGTTACTTCAATGTCTTGTGATTAAATAATTTTTGAAAGAGCCCGTTCTCATTCATTTTCACTCTTAAATGCTATTAGACTAAATAGAAAACTAGAAAATGCGCTCAGAGTTCAGACCTCAGCCGACGACGTGTATTGACTTGAATCATTTGTCTTTAGTTGACTTTAGTGCCACTGCTGTATTGTGCAGGCTAATAATCCTGGATTTGAGCTTCATCACCATTAAGTCCCAGGCTTACAGTTAGTCATTTGTGTTTATTGTTTCCATGCTCATGTGCTATTAAGTGTGTTCTTGTTCATTTACTTCCTCATATATGTAGGTATGTTTTGACTGAATAGTGTTATAGAGACTTTTACATGGTGTGCATTTATTTTTGGTGAGCATTTAATAGATTGGATCAAGTGATGTATAAAGCATAATTATACACTAATAAACAAAACAGTAAATCTAGGAGTTTTGTACAGGCATTCATGATCCCCAGAGGCTGAAACCCCCAAAAACTAAAGTTGAATTTCTTTGATTATTTATTTTTACAAAAAATTTAAAAACTTGGAATCATAATGTACAACTTTTTTTCCCAAGTGCCTACAGGTGTTATCAATACCGAGAAAAAAAATGTGACTCTACATACAATAGATAGTTTGCTACTTCCACTTCCACTCCCATATCTGATCTATGTAAACACAGCCTGCAGTTCAGCCCAGTTCAGATGAAAAGTCCCAGAATTTTTATCACATGACTTTTGGCTGCAGCTGAACCACTAATTGCTTCACGGTTAGCTGAGCAGTGCAGAACTTTTTTTTTCTTTTTTTTTCTTTTTTACAAAAATCTGGAAATATCACAATTTTAAGCTTGTATTTGGTTAACTTTGCAGACAGAAATGCATGTCACAGATGAGTAGTTCAAGAGCCATCAGAAAGCTGAAAATCGGACAATTCTTTCTGTTTTTACAGTTACTGGCTCGGATAAATGGTGCAATGGTGGCAATTTTTGAATTAACTACACCTGTTTTTGGAGTTCAGAGGGGTTGAGGCATGCTACCATCAGCTGTAGAAACTTTTTTGGATGAAGAATAAAACATTGTTCGTTTGATGACTAAAAAATGAAGTCCATTTAATTGCTCCCTATATGACAATCATTTTTGTAAAATTGTCATAATTCTTCTGAGTGGATGATTATGAAAAGACATTACTTTTGTTTTTATTTTTAGAAAGAGAACCTTTTGTGTCAAGTTTTATTTATAGAGCTTGTCAGGGGAAAAAGGGAAGTTCTTTCTATTGTAATCTGAAAGCTTGTTTCATTACTACAATTGTGATATTACAACCTGTGGGTGCAGCATACAACTCAACTACAACTACAACTTTTACTCTAGCAGATACATCTCATTATTGTCTGTTACTATGTATTTTGATGTCGATTTAAAATGTTGGGGGAAAAAATGACACATTTTGTGGATTATGTAGCTTGTGCAGAAGTGTAATATGCATCATTGCAGTAGTAGCACAACTTGTTCCCTGCTGTTGGCCTAATGCCTATCCCACTCTCTCCTGTTGTTGTCCAACCATCATCCACCATCAAGTCTCCTAGCAAATGGTACTGGAGATTAGTACCTGTAAGTCCATCCATTCTGAAGAACACCTCCTCGACAACCAGCTCCAACTACCTCCTCTCCCCTGATCCCACCCTTTGCATCATTCCCTCCGGTTGCCTTGTTCATCATTGCATGTGGCCCTGAGCCCCAACATAGTTTGATCAGACACCTCCCCTCCCTCCCAACCCAACCCTCGTCCTCACATACTTAGAAATAAGACCTAGTGACCATTTCTGACCTACATCTTTCTAATGGTAGGAAACCTTATGTTTAATAGCTAAGTACAGTCCAGAAGCATGATTCCATGAACACTAGATGTTCTATTGAAAAGCGTCATTGAACCTAATGACCCTGCCTCAGTAGCGTCTCGTTTTCTGGTTTCATTTGACGTCTCTATTGTGTGAACTGTGCAGTGAAAACAGTTTGAATTGGCCGTGAAGGATGTGCTGTATTAAATGTTTATACAGCACAGTGTTTTCCTCACAGCTCGATGCACAGACTCAGTCAGACAGCGAGCTCTGCTGCTGTGATTGAACCTTTCATCGCTTCTGTTGAAAATGCAGATGTGGCAAAACTTTGGTGTGTTTATGGGCAAACTGGGAGCGCTGATGGCCCGAAGATACATAGTATTATTGTCTCTGTGGGTTTTACAGGCCCAAAGAGACGCAGAGAAAATCTGCAGGCGGGAAGGATGCATTGACATAGATGATTATTAAACTGTAAATCACATGCATTGTCTGCTACAGCACCACAACAGACTGCCTCGGTGCCAATGAATTCTCAGCAGATGTATAATGGCAGAAACCATTCATTTGCCAGCATGCATTTTGCTCCTTAGAGAACTAACCATTCCTCACAAGCAGAGAGCAAAATTATGTTCTGCTTTATGCTGTAAGGTGTTAATTCTAAATGCAGCTTAGTTTTATTCAGTGTATGCCACTGTCTGACTATTTGCATGATCAGTTCAATCTGCATTTCAGTTGTTTGCTTGAAATTCCTCAAATTAACACTTTTACACCCTTTGTATAAGTGTGATTGAACGGTGCATGCGGATGACGGAGTGTGTTGATGTGTGTGTGTGTGTGTCCCAATAATCAGAGAGCAAACTGTACATACCCACCCAGACGACACATATAGGTGATGTCTTTGTGCCGTTGCCATGGTTTCAGGCTCGCTACAGGAGGGAGCATGCCCAGAGGAGCGCTCCGTCGCTCCCCCTGGTGGACAACCTGCTGAAGGATAACACAGACGGCTGCGCCTTGACTGCCCTGCTGCACTTCTACTGCCCACAGGCGGTCAGGCTGGAAGGTGGGGTCCGTCTGCAACCACACCCACTCTTACTCACTGGCTGCACTTTCTCCAATGCACTTATACACAAAAAGCAAATACACAAGACTGAAGTCAGTTCAGCTGTAGACTTCAGAAAAGGAAGAGTACAGTGATCTAACCATTTTTAGTCTCAGCTGGACAACACAAAGGACTCTGTCTTGTGCTGTCACTGCTGCTGTAACAACCACAATCCATTTGAGTGTGCTGCTTGAAACAAAGGGTGTATTTATCATGCATTAGTCTTCTGAGGTTTTCTTTTTTTACAAATCTATCTGGCAGCATTATACATAGGGGAAAGTGTTCTCAAGGCATCATCCAAATCCTAAAATACAACACATTCAGTAGATTATGGGCCCAGTTTGTGCTCACTGTATTTACTGTATATGGTATAAAGAGAAGACTATGTCAAGTAAAAAAAGACACTGTAAAGGCAGAGAGGCTTCAGGACAGACATGGAGAACGAGACAAAGCCAAACAAAGGCTTGTTTCCTCTCAGCCTGCCTCTGCCGTCATTTCTTAAAATGCTCTGGGCTGGGTTGTGATTGGTCACGAGGGGGATGTGACGGAGCAGCTAACTGCTATTTCAAAGATAAACAGCTCTTGTGTCGACGCTCTGAGACTCCTGGGATCAAATGTAGTTCACGGGGAGCTCATACACATGTGAACCAGATGTGAAAGCAAGCTGTACTTCATTAGGGTTTCTTGCTGGCAGCCTGATTTCCTCTTTAAGAATTTTTTTTTTTTTTTAAAGTACAGAATGACTTTGCTCCAAAGAAATCAACTGCTTTAATTCTCTGCTGCCTGAGACATCCTACACATGTAAGGGCTGTGCTTATGGTAACGTCAGGGAATAAAAATCCAGATGAGTCATCTAGAAGGAGTTGAAGACGGTTTGAAAACTTGTGTCATGAGTTGTTTCAAGGGTTTCAAGTGATTCAAATCAGCATATATAAATAGTAGCGGGGAAAGTAGGGTAATTTTCTTCTCATGTAGGCTTTCTTTAAACATAAACTGAGTCTTATCTTTTCCTTGTCTTCCTGTCTGGCCTTTGCTGCTACCCCTCCCTTGTGTGTTTGTTTTTGACCCCTCCCCTGCCAATGCAGATATCTGCCTCAAGGAGACCATGTCTCTGGCTGACAGTCTGTACAACCTCCAGCTGGTGCAGGAGTTTTGCAGGAACAACCTCAACCACTGCTGCCACTTCAGCCTGGAGGATTTGCTCTACGCACATGCATCCGTAAAGGTAGGAAGGCCGGCATTCAGATATTAACGTAAGTGTATGTGAAAGGTGTGGAAAGTGCTGCTTTCATGATGTGGAGTCAGCTAAAGAAAGAGTAAAAGAAAGTGTTTTTTAGGAAATAGTTGGAGGGGAAGGGTGGGAAATTACAAATAGGCAAAAATGAGTCATTCAAGGAAAAGTTTCATAACGAATGTGAGTGTTGGCTTGACTCTCACTGGGATTGTCATTGTGTGCATGTGTGTGCACGTATTAGGGACATAAAGAGCATTTTGCTACATTAAATACTGCTTTGCAGCCAGATTATATATAAATATATATTTATTATGACAGCCTGAGTGTGTATTGGTGCTTTTTGAATATAACGCTCCACCCCAACCCACACCCTGCTCAGACAGAGGACAGATTCAGCTTAGAGGAGAATCACAATCCCGACCCGTCTCTGCCTGCCTCTCTTGTTCTCTTCTCTCCAAAATCCCTTCTGTTCATGAGAAAAAAACTAAATCTGTGACTGTTACGGATAAAACAACAGAAGATTCACTCCATCCTCAGACAGAGATCTTCCATTTCACACACATTTGTTGTGTGATTAATAAAAGTCAAAGTAGCGTATAACTTTAAGAGCATCTCTCTGCCATCCGGACGTCAGAGGCAGCTCGGCCAGTGTGGGTAAATAGTATGCGGAGAGCGTGGGTAGGAACATTCGGATTCAAGTCACGGTCGGAGCTGACTGGGACTTTCCATTCTTCAAAACAACACAAGAAACAGTTTTCACACTTGTGCCCTCTTTGCTCTATATTTCTCTCCTCATTTGTCATTCACTATATTGTTTATAGTCTGTGTGCACATTATCTGTATAGTGGTATAATAATAGTACAACAAGCGGCATGAAGAACAGTTAAAGACTCACTGGCGCGCTGCCCATTCACCACAGAGTCACTGCCCACAGAATCTTAACCAGTGTTTCTGTGCGTGTGTCTGTTCATTTAATGTATTACATTAAGAGGAATGTTGTTGATGTTATTCAGCATTTCACTCAGCTGCGCCTGTAAAGATCCACGATGAGTAAATGCAGAAATAACAGCTTTGGTTGGTCTTGCTGCCCTTGTTAGAGTTGGAATAAACTGATCTGACCAAGTGGTTTCCTGCAGATGAAATCATCAGCACAGAGCCTTTCTGTTCCAACGCATTTATCACTGATGGCGGTTACTCACGCGCTACTTTGTGCATCCATCTGTGCATATGTGACATATTTAAACTGAACTCCAGATGGTGTTTTTGGCAGCTTTTGCGAGGGGCCTGGGTTTGACATTAAACAACTCAGACAATGACACATGCACAGATATTCAAGCATGTGCACGCACACACCTGAGCCAGTTACCTAGCAACAGTTGGCTGACCGTGACCTCATTGATCCGTCAAAATGCTGTATAATATGGTGATTGTAAGTCATTTAGCACCTTTAGAGAGACATTTTAAGAGGAGATGTGACTGCAAAAAACAAAGGTTGTGCTAACGATGATAACTACATGTGTGACTGCAGCATTAACCACTAAGGTGTGTGTGGTCTTGCAGAGTAACTACCTGGTGTTTATGGCCGAGCTTTTCTGGTGGTTTGAAGTGGTTAAACCCTCCTTTGTACAGCCCAGAGTGTTCGATCCAAACGGTACAGTACAACTTTACAGTAATATTAGCATGCTTTTGTTACCTGTGGTGATAATTTGTGCCATGTTGTGCATGCTAATTGTTAATTGTCTAATAATTAACTCAAAGCTGCAGTTGCATATTGATGATATGTTTTCTTCTGCAGCCTGTGAGCCTGTATCATCCTGTAGAAATATGGCACCTGTGTCCAGTCCAGTTAAACAGAGCTATGCAGACAGACCTTCCAGCCCGGAGAACATCTCTACTGAAGGTAAATATCATTGTGGATGTATGTGCTCCAGTCCAATTTAAAAATTTTGACTATTCAGTAGTGATCTAAATAAAGATACTGCAAAGGCAAAAACCAGTGATGTCAAGGGCAGAGGTGTCAAAATGCTTGTTTGACCCTCTGAACCCCAAGCAGTTTCTGGGCGCTTATTTGCTCCTGTCACATTTTTAATCACTGTGGGCTCATTTTTCACTGCATTAAAAAGTTCTGCACCTCTACAGAAACAGTACAACGAGGCTAGAAGTCGAGAGACACAGTGCAGTGTGATGCAGTTATAATAGCATAAATCATAAAAGCAAACACAAAAAAAACATGGTTGCAGCATGCACAGTATTTTTTTTCATGTGCCCACAGGTGTTACCAATACTGGAAAAAATAGTGCCTCTACATACTCCAGACACTTTTAATTTGTTTACATACTTGTCTCCTATCTGGTCTGTGTAAACACAGCCTGCAGTTCAACCAAAACGTTTCTGAATTTTGTCACGTAACTGTTGATCGCAACTGAGTCAGTCATGGCTTCTCTGTTCCCCTGAGGAGTGCAGAATTTTTTGTTTTCGGATTAGTACAAAAAGTACGTTTTTTGTGAGGTTTTAAATGAGACAAAGTACTTTCTATGAAATATCACAATGTTAAGCTTAGATTTGGTTATTTAACCAGAAGAATGGCATGTCACAGATGAGTAGTTCAAAGACTGTTGAAAAGTTCCTTGGTCTAATAAATTTTGTCATTTTAGTGATTTTTAAAATATAGCATACCAGTAAACCCACCGGTGGTTTTTCAGGGTTTAGAAGGATAAATGGGTTTATTTTTCTTGCACACACAATGGTATTTAATACAACTTTTACATGTTTAGGTATGCTGCATCTCTTTAGATAACCATTACTTAAAGCAGCTAACAGCAATGAAAAGTGAACTGTGGAAGTTTTTGTTTTGAATCTAGAGGCCCCCTAGTGGCTAATTTACAGCTATGCAATAGTTCTTATGCTCTAAAATTATTGTTATTTGCTGTAATTCAGTATGTAGCCAATAAAATTAATTGTAGAACTGTAGAAAAGGCGAGTTGTGGAGCATGAAGATCAAATCTACAGATTAGCCTGGACAACCTAAGCCTTGCATATTTGCACACAGTAGAAACAGTAGTTCTACTCTATGTAAATATCTAACCGCTGCTGCATGTGTTGTAAAGCATACATTTAATAGAAAGTCTAAACAAAGTACTCTCCATCTCTAACAGGTATAATGAAGAGATCTACCTCTATGTCCTATGTAGATGGCTGCGTCGGGACATGGCCCAAAGAAAAACAGTGAGTACATGAAATCTATCAGCCCTGCTAGAACATGCCTTCATTGACCTACATTTCTTAAGTGGTCAGTTGTTTCCCTATTAAACTAACAAAACATTTCCTTCCCTCCTCCTTCTTCAGGTCCTCCTCTCGAGGGATCTCCTTTGAAATTCCTCTGGACGGAGACCCGACCTTGCCGTCCTGTGAAGGCCCATCTCTCCGCGGTATCACCCGCTCAGCCAGCAGTGACGGTCTTGGCTTCAAAATTCACTATGCATCCCGAGGAGGCATGAAACGCCATGTCTCCCTCATGCCTGTCAGTGTAAATGGGCAGAGCAGACACATACCTGAGGAGGATGAGGACTTCGCCTCCCACAAACCCCTGGGGCGGAACAACACATTCTCAGTCAAGAGCCAAAGCAGGTACAGTAGAATGATATGTGGTAAACAGTAGCTTGTGTCAGCTGATCAGTCTTAGTAACACGAGTGGAAACATTATTTATTCCAGTGAACAATTTTAAGTCATTGTACTGTAGTAGTAATAGAGTGTGATATTCTCTTAGTGAGCAAAAAACAATCCTCCCACTGTCCAATAATCTACCTGGATCTGTCCTTAGGTACTCCAATGGAGTCCTACCAGACAACAACAGCCCTAACCATCACCACGGCAACCACACTGGTCACATCAGCCCTACGACCCCTCCGAGCATCGAGGAGGCTCTGAAGATTATCCACGACACTGAAAGGCCCCATGCTAGCCTGGGTGTCGGGGACGGAGACAATGGCTTCTTTCTCCACGGTGCAGAACCTTCAGACCCTCCAGGGGCCCAAGGTCAAGGAGACGACCTGGGCTCGGCTAAGGCACGGCTGAACGACCACGACCCCAACTCTGTATCCACGGATGAAGTGGACACGGGCATCCATGTGCGGACTGATGACATCCAGAGCCTGGATGAGGACTCCTCCTCCCTGAGAGACTATTCAGATATAGACCCAGACTGCGAGGCCATGACCCGCTCGTGTCCTCTGCCCGACAGGCCGGAGACGGAGAAAAGCAGGGAAGGAGGAGAACACAAAGGGGTCGCTGACACTAACCCTGCGGGTGAAAGGGGAGATGGAGCTGACAGAAGCAGCCCCTGCCCCAGTTCTGCTCCCACAATCCCCAGATCACACACAATGAGTCCGGCCTCATCCTCTGGTGGGTCTGCAGGCGGTTTGGTGCGGATGACGAGCTTCGCTGAGCAGAAATTCAGGAAGTTAGAGGGAAGGAGCAGTGGAGGAACCACGCCAGAGAGTTCAGATCTCAATGTGCCATATACACATCCAACCAGAACCAGTCCTTCTCAGGTTTGTGGGTTATTTAGTCACTGTTGTCTCACACAAATATCCCTGTAACACAACTTATGTAGAAATGCAGTTTTAGTGACGTTGAATTTGTGACAGTGATCCTCACACTTGGTTTTTTTCTAGATTATTACACCTCCTCTGCCAATCACATCGCCCTCTCCAATAACTACTTCACCCAGAGACCCCTCCAACATCATCGCCTCAGAGATGATTCAGCTGAGGATGAAGCTGGAGGAGAAACGTAGAGCCATCGAAGCCCAAAAGAAGAAGGTAAACAGACATACAGCAGGGGAGGTGCCCAGTAGTGCAGCTTTGAATATGAGTGTAAACATCATGCTGCTCTCTTCACATCTCTCAGGTGGAAGCAGCTTTTACTCGACATCGCCAGAGAATGGGCAGGACTGCCTTTCTGAATGTAGTGAGAAGGAAAGGCGTGACGGCCCCCGTCAGCCCCAGCTCAGGAGCAGAGACGCCTTCACCAGAACCTCTCACCTCCTCAAAGGAAAACAGCAAGAGCAGCATGGAGCGGGCGGAAAGGTGCAAACCAGATGGAGCAGCTCCCAAAACCCCATGTGAAGATGGTGGAGGTGGGTATTAATAACACAGCTCAAACATAACAACACAGCTTTACTATTAATTAATCCTTCAACAGTTTTTTTTGTCAAGTCATTATTTATATTTAGAATATCAGAAAATAGCAAAATCTTCCCATTATATTTTGGCAAAGCCCAGTGTGACATTTAGAAAGTGCATGTTTTGTCTGTCCAGCAGTAGAAACTTTATATTAGTCCACTTTTTAATGTTTGGATGATAACATGATATATACTATATACTATACACTATATACTATACACTATATACTATACGCTATATATACTATCATGGCTTAGGAACTAACCCAACTAACTAACTAACTAACTAACACAGTAAGAAAACAGATCAGAACAGGGACTTTTTCAGAGTTTATATTCCATTATGCTTTTAGGCATTGTTAATGATTGTACTCACAGTAATTGAATAACCAACCTGTTTATGTTTGTGGTGATACAGGTGTGGCCCCAGGAGAGATCGACCTTGCAGAATACACTAGCTCCATTGAAAGGCTGAACACGTCACTGGGCTTCCTGCAGACGGAGATGCAGCGTTTGGCTCAGCAGCAGGAGAGGATCATGGCCATGAGAGAGCAACATCAACAAGCCTGGGTCATACCGCCTCCTGCTCCGTCTCCACACAGGTACCACTTCATTCTTTTTACTAATACGGCCAATTGAAAATTTATTTTACCTTCATTCTGTAAACATATGTATGTATTTGTGGGTGTTTTGTCACACAGGCAGCTCCGTGAGTTGCGTAGCAGCAGTGTAACAGGTCGGGGATCAGGCCGAGGCTCGGTGGGGTCCTTATCCCCCATCCTGTCTTCTTCTGGCTCTCCTCGTGCTCCCAATCGTTCCCCAGCTGGCATTAAGCGACGACCAGCCTCCTTCCATGCCAGAACACCTCGGACTCCTCGTCCAAACGACCTGAAGGTCACCCCCTTCAGCCGGATGCTCAACACGCCCACTTCAGTGGACAGCCTGCCCAGATTGAGGCGCTTCACCCCCAGCCAAACTCAGATCAGTTCGTTTGCCTACCTGGGCCACGATGATGGGCCCAAGGAAACCAAGAACCAAGACACCAAGGACAACAAAGAAAACACTAAGAACAAAGAAGTGACAGTGGCCAAGAAGAGTGCTGGCACTCCTCAGCCTCCGACTAAAGAAGAAGCCAAAGAGAAGGAAGACGAGGAGGAGAGGAGAAAGTTGAAGGGAGAAGTTAAACAATCGAGGACATCGGAAGTGTTGTGTCAGCCGGTGTCTGAGATCCAAGGAGCTGCAGGCAGCCGGGTGAAGGGAGAAGACCAGGACAGGAGAGACCTGGTGGAGGTTCCTCTGTCTGGGCTGAAGCCTCGAGATGGTCGAGGTCAGGAGGTAGCAGGAGGAGAGGGAGAAACAGGGGGAGAAGACCAGAAGATGTGCTGTGGATTCTTCTTTAAGGTGAGTTGGAGCTACACAACCTGAATATTTAGAATATTCTCTAAATATTATCTGTAGCATGAAGTGAAGTCTGCACTCAAACTGGAAGGAAGTAGATCAGTTTACTGCGTTTGAGCCTTTTTGATTCAATCAGCAGAAACTCAATCAGTTGTTACATTTATAAATTAAAATTAAATAAAAATATTAAATATTGTTTGAGTCGCTTTTCAAGCAGAAAATGTCAAACAGGAAGAACCAGGTTCTTCAATTTGACTAATTTCTGCTTTTTCTGTATGTGTTTGGCTTTCACATAATTGATTGGACACCTAAAGATGACACCTTTTGGTACAGAAAACTGCTAAGGGTAGTTTACTGACAAATCAATGAACCATTGTTGATAATATCATTGCCTTCAAACGGCTTGTAG
Organism: Chromis chromis; assembly: GCA_900302755.1. NCBI lineage: Eukaryota > Metazoa > Chordata > Actinopteri > Pomacentridae > Chromis > Chromis chromis. The sequence goes on along the minus strand of OMNN01040165.1, from coordinate 39,770 downwards.
TAACCTTTTTTCAGTTAAAACAGAAGCTCAAATCTCCCTGTTTTTCACAATATTGCAGATGTTTTTAGCTTTACAGAAGAAAAGGTGCTTCCCCCAAGGCTCTGTACAAACAGTTATTGCAATGTAGTGCAGAAATAAATAATGTTGTTGGCAGTTACCCGTGTTTAGTGGGTCAAAATGTCTGCTGTGAAAAGGGGCTATTCTACTTTGATTTCACCCTGTTCTCCCGCTCCCTGAGGTTTGGAACCACTGCAGTAACCCCAACAGATGCACAGTTCAATACATTCTCATTAATAACACTGCCTATATAGTCTTATGATACTACATGCAGGGAGTTGCAACAGAAACAATCTCACACTGTGTGAGCCTGGAACAACATGTGCAGTGTTGAGCCTGTTGAGCCATGAGCTCATCAGAGCTCATATGGGTGAATCTGGGCCAAAGAAATAGCCAGAATACAAACTCATGGCAGTTCAGTGCACTTTGATTATAGACTAACATCAGAGCTTGTTGATATAAGGTACTTAATGTCACATTAAACACTAACTACCACTATAATATGAATATGAAGAATCAGTATCTTCCTATTTGGTCTCTAGATTGATGACAAAATAATTCCATACAAGGGCCTTACTTGTTTTCCTATCTATACCTTAATATCGTATGCAGTGATTCATCTACCGAGTAAACTTTCATCAAAAAATATGGCTGCCTGCTTGTCATGGAGGCGATAAAGGTGTAGCCTCAGTATTTCTTCTGCATACAATCTAAGTTCCAGTATATATTTGTGTTTTCTTGGAACACTAGGATGATGTGAAAGGGGAAGAGGACATGGCAGCGAAGAAAGCAGCTCTGCTGGAGAAAAGGCTGCGGAGGGAGAAGGAGGCTCAGGAGAAGAAGCAACAACAGGAGCTGGACCAGGAGCAGAAGAGGGAAGCTGCCCGGTATGGACAGTATCACTGTTTGTGGATTTGGCATTAGTCCTCTAAACCCCATGCAGTTTATGGGCACCTTTTTTACTCCTGTCACCTGTTTACTCACAGTTGGACCATTTTTCAGCACAATATGAAGTCCTGAAACTCTATGGAAACAGCACAAGCATGGCTAGAAGTAGAGAGAACTCAGAAACAAATTGCCATAAATCATTAAGAAAAAAAGAAAATCAAAAATTAATTTTTAAAAATTACAGAAATTGGAAAAAATGTTTCAATCAAAATGTAAAACATCTTTCCAAGTGCCCCCAGGTGTTAGCAAAACTGGAAAAAAAATAGTGGCTCTACATACCATAGATATTTACTACTCACATTTTGAATTGATTTCCATACTTGCCTCAAATCTGCTTTGTGTAAACACAGCCTGCAGTTCAGCTGAAAAGTTGTCACATGACTGTTGGACGCAGATGAGTCACTAGTGACTTCTCAGTTATGCTGAGGAGCCAGAATTTTCAGTTTTTTACAGAATCTGGTTAGTGCAAATGATTTATTTAGCTACTTTTCTTAAATGTGACATGTAGAATATAGAGATTTTAATAAAATATTACAATTTTAAGTCTAGATTTTCTGATGGAATGGCACATTAAACACAAGTAGTTCAAAGACCATCGGAAAGCTGAAAATCTGACAATTTATTTATGTATTTATTTATTTTTGGCCATTTATGCCTTTATTACATAGGATAGTGGATAGAGCCGGAAACGGGAGAGAGTAGGGAAGGACATGCGGTAAATGCCCGAGGTCGGAATCGAACCGGGACAGCCGCTACGCCTTAGCACCTGGGTCACGCGACATAACCATTAGGCTATCGGGGCGCCCCATTCTTTTTGTTTTTTACAGATTGCAGTTGTGATAAATTGTGTAGTTTTGGTGACTTTTTTTAAGATAACATACCTTTCAACCCTACTGGTGGGTTTTGGGGTTCAGAGGGGTTAATACACATTTTGTACCTTTTGAAATTGAGTGTGCAGTCTTAAAAAAAATAATCTTACCTTGGCCCCCTTCTTCAGGTTAAAAGCAGAGGAGGAGCAGCAGAAGAAGGATGATGAGAAGGCGAGGAGAGACTACATCAAGAATGAGTATATGAGGAAGAAGCAGCTCAGACTGATGGACGACATGAACGAAGTCATCAAGCCTCGGTCTGGAAGTCTCAAGAAGAAGCCGCGACCCAAATCCATCCACAGGGACGTCATGGAGTCGTCTACTCCCCCTGTGAGGGTGACAGGTGAGCAACATGCAAACCACACGTACAAACACACATCATCATTGTGCGACACACACTGATCCAGACTGTGTGCTGTTGTGGTGCAGGGGTGCGTCCTCGAGGATTTTCAGTGTCTAGCGTTTCGTTGGCGTCTCTCAATCTGGCTGACAACGACAGAGACCATGCAGATAACAGGAAGAACAACAGGTAAGAATCACACTCAGGTAGAACTCTCTTATTTTGCCCTTGATTTGTGAATCACAAATATAAGAAGCAGCAGAAGAAGAAAAGCAAATATCTGTCTTTGTCAATAAACCATGCTAACTTACCTTAACAAAGAATAATACGTCTCAGTTTCAAATGCAGCTTATTAATTGGTTTGTGTCCTCTCCAGTTTTAAAATGACACAACTTCTGTCCCGTATTTCCTTGAACACATCATAAACCCAGCTGTGTTTTGACTTGGATGTTTGTTGATGAGGTTTTTTTTTTGATCCCATGACTCTGATTCATGGAGGCCTGTGAGGTCTGCACTCTACAGCTTGACTCTCTTTTATCCCCTCTCTCCTTTTTCCCTCTGTTTTGCATGCGTCCCTCAGAGGCCACAAACTAGCTTCTGCCCATATCCCGTTTTATTTAAGCTCCCCCAAAGAAAGAAAGGGAAGGTTAGTAAAGAAGTGCTTTATAGTGTGACAAAGTACTGTAGATGTGGCTTTGTGCTGATACACTGTAGCTTCATGTAATTTTGATGCAGCCTTCATTTCATTAGACATTTCCTCCAGCATAGACAAACGCCTAAAAGTAGCCGGATGTGTCAGCTGTCAAATAGTTCAACTTATTCCATCACTGCAGTTTTTGCTTCTGCATTAAGGTTCGTCGGACTTCCGTGGCTGAACTGTTTCCACGCCTCTTTCCTCCTCCTGTCTCTTGCAGTATTGCTCTCAGGCTGTTGTTCGCTCTCTTCTCTATGCTGGCTGCTCTGTGCTTCACCACTGTGTTTGCCGTTTCCTTCATAAGTACTCGAGCTCATCTCCCACAGTATCCATACAGACAGCACCGAGGCTTTGCTTTGCTTGGCTGAACATGCCTTTTCTGACCCTCGCTGCGCAGCTCCGTTGGAGTATTACAATATGATGTAATACAAGACAACAGGCCGGGGTTTGGAGAACCGTGTCACAGTGTCTGACCTTGTTTTACCACATCTCTCTCTGTGTGCATGTCTGTATGTGCAATTTGTTGGTTTATGTGTTAATACGTATACGTACATGTTGCGTCTGCTGTCGTGTGGTCATTGTAATGTTTGTGTGCGTCATTTCTTGTTTGGTGTGTCGTCGTCTCCAGGCCGGACTCTGCAGAAGGTTTCTCTTCTTGTCCTTCGGCTGGTAGTCGTAACGGAGAGAAGGATTGGGAAAATGACTCGACCACCTCATCCACTCCGTCCAACACTGAGTACACAGGTAGACACAGAGAAGACACACAGTAGCTGCACTGCCTACACAGTTCATAGACATTTACATTGCCACTTATTTAGATTTTGCCGTCTCATGCTTGTATTTTCCTCCCACAGGACCCAAACTGTACAAGGAGCCCAGTGCCAAGTCCAACAAGCACATCATCCAGAATGCTCTGGCTCACTGCTGCCTGGCTGGCAGAGTCAATGAAGGGCAGAAAAACAAGATACTTGATGTATGTTTTGTATAAATATATCTCTTCCTACCCTATGAGACCCTATTGCACTATTTGACAAGGTTTTATTTCTGTCTTCTGCTGCAGGAAATGGAGAAATCCGAAGCCAATAACTTCCTCGTGTTGTTCCGTGATGCCGGATGCCAGTTCAGGTCCGTTTACACCTACTGCCCTGAGACTGAGGAGATCACCAAGCTGGCCGGCATCGGCCCAAAGAGCATCACGAATAAGATGATTGAGGCCCTGTACAAGTACAACTCAGATAGGAAGCAGTTTAGCCAGATCCCAGCCAAAACCATGTCCGCCAGTGTGGACGCCATCACCATCGCCAGCCATCTGTGGCAGACCAAGAAGCAGGGGACGCCCAAAAAACACCCCAAGTAGTGCCAGATGGTCGGGCAACATTTGGACACGCTTCATTGGACACACAGAAGAATTTGTGGATTTCACTTTTTCATTAAAAGGGACACGTTTCCACTGTTAAAAATCACAACTGGAATGTAGAACACACGCGGGCCTCACAGATGTTGTTGTTACAAATACAGAGCTGGCTGTGTCACTCTGGACTGCTTCAAAGAGGCACAAGTGTGTACTCGTCAGCATGTGTATCTATGTTCTCATGTGCCAAAAAAAGAGAAGAAAATAATAGGCGAACCAATGCCTTACCTAGTTGAACCACTGAAGCACTGAATGTCACGCCTCTGACAGGGGCAGTTTGGTTTCTCTAAGTTGATCATGTGTGGCCTTATGCTTGTTTTGTGTCATATGGATGCGCTGTGAGTGTTAGTGTCATTTTGTCAGCGCCTGTTGAGTCTGTTTGTTGTGTGTACACACAGGTCTGAGATCAGATTACAGCCCCCTTCACGGTCATTTAAAGGGTGGCCTGTCTGTGATCAGCGGCAGCATTTTTGATGAGAGTTTTGCGCCATACAGGCATGAATTTCAGTTTTTTTGTTGTTGTTTTTTTTTTTTACACGTGACTGAAAAACTTATAAACAGTTCAAGTTTGTGTATGTGTGTATAGTGAAGTGCCAAGAAGAGCGAGGAAAATACCTCAGCTGGTGATTGCAATTACTTTCCAAAAGTGTAAAATGATGAGATTATTGAGCATCTGGAGGAACATCGAACAATTCTGGAAAGCACCTGCAATAGACTCTTAATTTATTTCATTTTGATAATGGCTTTGAAGATATTTTAAAAAGCGTCTTAGATTTTATTCAGAGAAACATAATATACTATGCGTATATAAGTTAAAATTAGTTTGTATATAATGGCAGTTCCATTCAAAATGAACGAGTCAGCTTCTAGTAGCTTTTGAGTAGCTTTTATAATTTATCATGTACGTGTATCGGTATGTTGTCGTTTTGGGGCCTTTTTATTGTGCTACAGATGCAAAAAGTGTGATCACTCAACAGTATCACTGATAAGACTATCATGAGTAGTAGACTAGTTGGAAACTCCACACTGTGTCATCAGTCTGTGCAATTTCAGAGTAATTTAAATAATCACCATTGACCATGTCGCAGTTAGAACTAACAAATACTGAAAATGTCACTTTAATGTGGTTATTGTCTGAGCTATTAGATCGGGGTTACCTTCAAAGTAGTCCACAATTGTAAATAAAATGAATTCACCTATGCTAGCACTTAAAGACCCTGTCCACTGTTGTCCAGTCTGATCAAAGATGTTCCCACTTCAGGACTGTCATGCTTATTACTTTACTTTTACATTACTGTTACCTTTTTTTAATCATGCCTTCCTTCAGTATGTGTTGACACTGTACAGATATATTTTGGCATATAGAAGTATTTTTTGTAACGACATTTACCCGTTGGAAGCGAGTACTAATGAAGCAGTACAGTTGTTGAAGGAAGTGTGTTGAGTGTAAAGTGTAGCTGAGGAGGCGAAGTGTATGAAGTCTTATACAGGCTTTAGTGTGGTATCGTGTGAAATGCAGTAAGCATACTGAGAAAATCATAGTATTTTTTTCAACTCCGAATTCATTTTCTTTTCAATTAACAAAATATGCTCGACTGTTCATGGATTTTTGTTGTTTTTCTATTCTTTTCAGCTTTATTAAAATGCCAGCTATCAGTCGTACTCACTGTGTCTCATTTCACACCAGTGTCGTGATTGAATCAGTGTATTTCCTTTTAAACTGATATTAATGCTAGATGACATAAAATCAGCTTGTCCTTCTCTTTTTAGGGCCAAGAAAATAGCAGGTACGTAAATATCATCCAACACCTGCTGGTGTCATTCTCATCATCATCACTGCCACAGCTGGAATAAAGACATTTGCTTTTGGGCCATTCTGTGCCTCACTGACTATCATCTGTGCTTTGTGTACCGTATATAGCAACCTCTGTAGAAATATGCACAATGTAAGCACAGTATTAACCAAAATTATAAAAATCTGGAACCTGGTTTTTGATGAAAGGCCTTTCTACGAGAGAGGAATGCAACATAATAATGTCAAATCAAATTTATTTATATTTCTCAATATCAAAAATTGTAAATTTGCAAAAATAGGTTTTACAATCCACACATCATACAACAGACTGCACAGTGGCTCGGTTCGCGTCCCAGTTAGGATGCCTGGGATCTTTCTGTATGGAGTTTGCATGTTTTCCCTGTGCATGCGTGGGTTTTCACTGGGTTCCTCCTGCAGTCCAAAAACATGCCAAGGTTAATTGATTATTCTAAATTGTCCATAGGTGTGAATGTGAGTGTGCTTGGTTGTCTGTCTGTATGTGTAGCCCTGTGATAGACTGGTGTCCTGTCCAGGATGTACCTTGTCTTCGCCCAACTTGGCTGGGATAGGTTCCAGAAGTTGGATCCTTTTTCCATAGAGACAGATGAGCATACAATAGATGTTATGAATAGCAAAATTACAATATAGAATATCAGCAAGCCAGTAAAATGTAGGACCTGCCTTTGCTGCTGATGTACTTTAGTGATGCAAAGACATTCTTAGACAAATTATCTGGAACCTTTTGCTATTGCCAGGTAAGTAATTCAATTCTGATCATTGCTGTGCCAGGCATGTTATACAAACAGCAGCAACAGGTGTAGTTACTCTGCAGGAGGAGATGCAGATGTATTTATTATCATTGTCTAGTTGCTGTGCACTTCTGTCTGGACCAGAACAGAAGAAAGCATTCCTCGGGCAGAGACCAGCCTACTATAAACTCTGCTTTTTAAAAAAACATGAAGTTATTCAAAAAATCTGCATTCTATGTCCATGGATCCATATAATATACAAGTAAACTTCAGCTGATGTAATGGAAGATTGTGACTGACCAACATGTAAGTATCACTATAACTATTCCTGCTCCTATAAATGTCATATACTATATTCATGATATTATTTATTATTTACTGAGACCTGATTATCAGTTTAAACATACTGTATGGTTTCTGGCAAGAGTTTAAGAAGGCACTTACCTTGTTTTTTTGAAAGCATTGGAAGCTGTGACCGTGGATGGATGTATTATAGGGTCATATAGGGCCAGTCCTAAGAGGGCAGCATAGAGCTGCCAGTATAGAAAACACCAACGGCTTATTCTCTTGGCAGAATACCAGAGTGATTACAAAACTCAGACAGGGCAGTTAAAAGCCCCCTTCGATACATTAGAGTTAAATTGATGACAGGAGAGGGACTTTCATACTGCTGTAATCAAATGTATGGAGCAAGTTGCTGTAATGTGAATAGACAAGTGCCTTCTGTGTTTTTTATTCAAATTTGTGTCATTACAGATGATGACTGAGGAAGGCAAGTTGAGAGGACACTTAACCGCCTACAATGAAAAGTTCCCCAGTTTTATCCATTGCTCATGCTGCTGTCTTTCAAAGTACATGTGCGGTGTCTATGAAAAAAAGTATTCACCCCTCTTGGAAGTTTTCTACCTGTATTGCTTTTCAACATTGAGTCATGATTAGATTAATTTGGCTTTTTGGACAAGAATTGACAAAAAATAAATAAACCTAACCAAAAAAGAATCTTTCGTGTCAAAATGAAAACAGATTCATTGAAAGTAATGCCAATTGATTCAAAATAGAAAATGGAAAATAAGTGATTGCATAAATATGCACCCCATTAAAGTGATTCCCCAAAGAGAAAGCCATTGTTGAGAGAAGCTCATATTAAATCTTGAATAGAATTCACCAGAAGGCATGTGGGAGACTCTGAAGTCAGCTGGAAGAAGGTTATTTGGTCTGATGACACCAAAAATGAGCTCTTTGGCCATCAGACTAGATATTATGTTTGGTGAACATGAAACACTGCACATCATCACAAACGCACCATCCCCACAATGAAGCATGGTGGTGGCAGCATCATGATATGGGGATGCTTCTCAGCAGCAGGCTCTGGAAGGCTTGTGGAAGTAGAGGGTAAAATGAATGCAGCAAAGTATTGGGAAATCCTGGAGGGCAAGCTGAACTGCAACTTGGGAGAAGATTTATTTTGGCGGCTGTGGCTCAGGTGGTTGATTGTGTGGTTTATCCACTAATGGCAAGGTTGGTGGTTCGATCCCCACCCCCTTCACATGTCAAAGTGTCCTTGGGCAAGACACTGAACCAGACGTTTCTCCCAATGGCAGACAAGCACCTTGCATGGCAGCTCTGTCACCATTGGTGTGTGAATGGGTGAATGAGAAACACACTGTAAAGCACTTTGAGTACCACAAAGGTAGAAAAGCACCATATAAGTGAAGACCATCAAGTGCAGACCATTTACTTGCAAGACAATAACAGTGCCAAAGCAACACAGAAATGGTTTCAAGACAACACGGTAAATGTTCTGGAGTGGCCAAGTCACATGTGCAAGGCTGACTAAGACCTCTGCACACGGGCCCAATGCTGTAATAGGGGGCAAATGTGCATCTACTAAGTTGTTGTGACCGCTAAAGGCCAGTGATGATCAGGCATCTGACTACTGGATCATCTATTGGAGTCTTCAGAAAAAGGTTCTCAAAAGAAAGAGTCTTCAGTCTTCAGAGTCTGATGCGAATAATGTTCAATACAGGGGCTGTAAGAACAAACATGAGCAAAATCTCTAATTTTAACTAACTACACAAAGCGTTACACTGTCTTTTATACTTATGCAATCTTTTTCTAAACTCTCCTCCTTTGTCTGGAAAAAAACAATCTGGACGTCTCTATCATCATTATGTTTGAATTGATTCTTATTTGGGGTGTGTGATCTAATCATGTCAAGTTAAACCACCTCCCTTTCTTTAAAAAAATCACCCCCAACTCTTCTTCCACAACTATCCCCTATTTTCACAGGCTTCATGCCCGTGTAGGCCATCATGACCTTGGTTTCAACTCATACACGAGTGCAGAGAGAGAGCGAGAGCTTTTGCTTCAGGCTTTGTTGTATTGTATAGGTTTTCATTGGGTTGCAGTTTACACAGGATTGTTCAGTGTATACATGAAGTCAGTGTACCCATATTTTTCCAGTTTTATCATTTGTTTTGTGCTTTGGTCTGATTTAAACTACCTATTTTCCAGTTTTGGCATTTGTTCAATTGCAAAATCCCACAACAAAATATTGACTTGAAGCTGGTGAATACTTATGCAAACACTTGTTGTACATGTTATAGTTTAATTGATTGACATTATTTTTGCAGAAATCTGTTGTCACTTTGACATGAAAGAGTCTTTTTTTGGGTAAATTCTTGTCAAAAAAGCCTAAATGTGTTATTCTTTTTTAATTTTTCCTTCATATAGACATATTTCCATGCCATGGCCTTTAATGCTTATGCGAAGTTTGGGTGTGTGGAGGCTGGATGGAGGCGGTGCCCCTGCAGGTAGCAGACAGCAGGCAGCAGCAGGGCTGGGCAGCAGCAGACCGCAGCAGAGCGGCGCAGAAAGATCCAGCAAGGAGGGACTCAGTCAGACAAGGAGGAGGGACAGTCAGCCAGAGAGACGAGCGGCGCTGACAACACCGAGCGGTACCGTCGTGACAGCGTCTGTCAGCAGCACGGAGACTCTGACTGCGAGGACAGCATTTTCATCCCATGTATTTTTAGACCCAGGTGAGCTTTTATGGAGGCGCATTTGTGTTGTCGGGGGGAAAGCTGCTGTCAGTGCGCACCCCGCCCGTCCAGCTAACTAGCGGATGATGCTTCTCTCCCCTCGGCCTGGCTAGCTAGTCTGTCTCCCTCCTAGCGCCGGAGAAATTAGTCAGCTTTGTATGAGCCCTGACAGTAACTAGCTATTTGGTGGTTTTGCTTTAATCCGGCGGCTAAATTCAGCAACTATATAAAGCTAGCAAGTAGCTTAAGCTTCTTATACTGTTTGACTTGTGGCTTAGTGCCAGTGTTATTAGCTAACCATCTCATGCTAGCTTAGCCGGACTGCAGTGCCTGTGTGCTTCTCTGTGATCATTTGGAAGCTCGGAAAAATAGCTGTCCTGCTAGTTTTAAAGCTGTAAAGTCTGCAAACCATCCGGGGAGATAAACATAAAGCATTAGAGTCTACTTATTGTGAAGACATTCATATGTGAGGCTATTCTTTCCTCTGTAAACACAACATGTGGTGGAGTGTGCATCCTCTCAGGCTAAGTTAGATATACTCAGAAACCTCTGTAACATCTGTAAAATCCTATCTGCTTTGTCTCTGTTGTCACTTTGCCATAATTAGTCCATTAGAAATTTAGATTGAGTGTGATTAGGGATCAACATACTCTTCCCTCACTGCACTCTGTTCATCATAAGGAGGAACTAGATTATAACAGTACATTAATCAGCTATTGTACTAGATACTGCTGCACATTCGAGTAAATCAGAGTTTCAGGCTCATACATTTGCATCAAACCACACATTTAACTAAATCACATATCACAACAGACTGTCAGATTTTAAACTCTTTAGATGTTCAGAAATGAAACTGCATAGTAGTAATGACATCTGATCAGCTCAGGGACTATGGTGAAAGTCTGTGTATTTGGGTTTATTAGGTCCCTCTCTGGTGATTGATTAAACCCCTCATCTCTGTGTACCAAAGTTGCATTTATAGTGTAGTTTTTGCCATTAAAATGATCCCTTTCTGTCTCAAAATTGCTTAAATGTAACTCTACGCCATGCTTTTCTTTAGAAAGTGCAAATATATGATGTCCCTGCCTCTCTCTCCATCCACTCCTTTCCCATTTACTGCAGTTCGATGACACAAGCTCACCTACGACTCTGCTCAAACACTGTAAAACTACTCTATGCTATATATGCAATGGCAAACTGTAATATTGAAGTAAGTTAGCCGTACATGTTCGAACCGAAAAACGATTCTGAAGGATAAAAATACAGCAAGCCCCACTCGTCAGTTGACATGATTGGTTGCTTAAGTTTGTTACGAATTAATTTCTGGAAGTCTGAATCCATGTATTTGAGACTGTCATCAGTATACTGCAGCTTGAAGTTGCCGCTTGCTCATAAGGAATCCAAAAGCAACTTTGGATTGTTGGGTTTTCTGTTTTCTGTTCTACCTTACTATGTTAAGCGCTATGAGATGACATATGTTGTAAATATGCACTATATAAAATTGAATTGAATTGTAGGAGGAAATGTTTAGCTGTGGCGTTTACTGTTGCTGCTTCGTTCATGATTTGTTTTCCAGCTTGTTCAAAACACAGGACATGTTAACAAAGTAAAAAACATAATTTATTCCGAATCGGGTGTTAAAGGCATTTTGTTTTTGACCCTGAATAATGAGGCCTCGTTTCACATTCATACAATTACACACATGCCAGTGATCAGCTTCATGCAAGCATCTGATGCTTCCTTCATTTGTAAATAGTCATACATATATTCATAAACATCCAGATGTTCTTAAAGAATCAAACTAATGTTCAAAGCAGTGAACTGTGTCTCATTACTTGAGACCAGACAATCGTACATGTAAAACCTAACCTTTTCATTTTCTCATTCTTGCTCAGGAATCAGTGGGAATCTGGTCACAAGCCTGCTACAGCGACCTCAGGGTTTTGTTATGCCTGTAGCCTGAAATAACAGAGACACTAGAACCTGTTGTGATTCTTTTTTGTGCTTTTTTGTGTTCAGCTTCGTTGCTGTTGTCATTGGCTGCCCGTCGTCAACATGACAGCGGAAGAAACCATAAATGTGAAGGAGGTGGAGATCATCAAGGTGATCCTGGATTTTCTCAACGCCAGAAAGTTGCACATCAGCATGCTGGCTCTGGAAAAGGAGAGCGGCGTCATCAATGGACTCTATTCAGACGACATGCTCTTCCTCAGGTAAATGAACTCAATAGGAACACTGTACAGTCAGGATAAAAGTGTCTCATGTTGCATCTCCAAAAGGTTGCTTACTACGAGGTAAAAGAAACGGGGAGTTGTAAGTTTAGTGTTTCTGATAGTGTCCTCTACATTGGAGATTGTGTAACACTGCACACCTGCCTTTGATGTGAGTCTTTCCTTGAGAGTCAGCCAATAGTGTGTCATCTGCAAGTTTACTCAAACCTGAGTATTAAATACATTCTGATATTACATCTTCTAGTGTGAAGTTTTCATTAACAGACTGTCTCATCTAGTCATAGTGCAAATGTGGAAATAAAGCAGCAAATGTGGAGCAAAATCTTCAGAATTCTTTCTTAATATTGTTCTATTTTGCTTGATAAATAATGTGAGTCTACACATTTGTTGGACATTTAAATATGATGACACGATTTATGATTTTGTTTCAGGCAACTGGTCCTTGATGGTCAGTGGGACGAGGTCTTGCAGTTCATTCAGCCTTTGGAGTGCATGGACAAGTTTGACAGAAAAAGGTGAGTTAATTGTCTGGATTGCTTAAAGCATATTTAAAATCATGTAATCTGGTCTGCCGTATAGCTCGCTGAGTTAAGCCGTTACCATGTGGGCGCAGGTCGCCAGCAGCGGTCATGAGCTCGAGTCCGGCTCAAGACCCTTTGCTGCATGTCACTCTCCTCTATACCTCCTTTCACCCTGTCTCTCTATCACTAAAAATGGGGGAAAACTTTTTTTTAAATCATGTAATCTGTACCTTTTTTATGTTTTCAACTTAATGTGATTGTTTGACTCTTTGTAGCTGAAGTTCCAAACAAATCTAATGCTTATAGGCATTTGTAATATCAACTGTAAAAACAAGAGTACTGAATGTTGTCCTCAGGTTTCGTTACATCATCCTTAAGCAGAAGTTTCTGGAGGCTCTGTGTGTGAACAACGCCATGTCTGCAGAAGACGAGCCACAGCATGTAAGTTGAGACACTAGATTTGCTCATTTTCTGTATTTTTCTTGTTCTCTAAGCCTTGAATTTCCTTCCTAATGAACAGACTAATGAGAAGTGCTACTTTATCTTCCCACTAACTGTCCCTGGTTGTCATGGCAGTAAGAAGAAGGCTCAGTCTTAAAGATAAAAAGAGACACAAACAGTGTTTTTTAAGACCTGTAGTTTGAAACAGCAACTCTGTGAGACTAATCTAAACATGACTGGTAGCTTTCTGTTTATTAGTGGGGCAGGTTATGCGTGTTTGTATACGTGATTAACAGTGGCTACATTTACATGCGAGGAGTGACGTGACTATCGGCCACACTGCGGTTAAGGACTTATAGGGATTAAGCTGTTTATGTGTGCCTTTGATTCTGTGTGATTGAGTATACGTAACTGATGTTGTGGATAAAGCATTTCACATAAAAAATCTGCTCACCTGTCACCTGTCTACACCTAGAGTATCGCATCAACATTAAGAGTTGGCACTGGATAGCATTATGTGTTTTGATGACATCAATATATACCCATTATCGCAGTGCAGGTCTGAGTCTCAAACTTAAAGGAAGATATTGAACGCCACAGTCCGTCATTTAATGTGGGAGTAACTGACATGTTAAGTGGTATTTTCTGGGCTATTGCTGTGTTTTAATGTGTGCCAAATTCAAAACCTCGTCACAAAACAGTCACTGAAAAATCATTCTCTAGCAAAAATGTCACATTTGATGGTTCCAGGTTCTAAAATGTGAGAAGTTGTTGTTTTTCTTTGTTTTATAATAATAGCCTTTATATATAAAGGACTTTTCAAAATGTAATGTCAAATTCCAGTTACAAATAGTTGCAGTACTTTATTGATTCCCAACGATCATGTTACAGTTGCTCCTTTTAAAAAAAAGAAAAGACAATATATATGCACAAGTGAAATTAAAGAAAAAAAGATATGTAAAATTATGTGCATCATACAGTATAAATATACCTCATAGTATGGCACAGTTGAAACATTGAACAGTTAAAAGTTAAATTATTTCCACATTTCACTACTTTCTGATATTTTTTTTAGATGAGCAGATCAATCAGTAAGGAAAACATTATCCCTTGTATCAATAAAATGTTGCTATTAAGAGATGAAGGTGTATATAAAAAATACCTTCTACCTGCAATCAGTCAGTTAATATGAAATCAGTAAATCTGACACACACCATTTCATTCACACATGCAGAGACACTTACGCAGCCTCTTAGTGTAGCTGTGCAGCTTGTGACGCTGTGCCGGAGCTGTTGTGTGCTATTAACTGGATTAGCTCAGATTTCTTTGGACATCTGCGGACACTTTGTATTGCTCACTAGTGAGCTGAGGGGTGTGTATTGCTTGCTGTGGTGTGGGCTTGATTGTGTGCTAGTAATGCTTTTTCAAGATGGCGCAGAAAAAAAATTTGGGGAAGAAGAAAAAAAGAGTCTCTTTCTGTGGCTCATTAGTATTGAAGCTAACAGGCACAAGAAACCTGACTGACATTTAAAAGTCATCTGTGCCTCCGGTGTGCTCCCGAAGATAAAGCTCCTTTCTCTGCTTTTTTTGGGAGAAGTATGCACTTGGTTATCTGTTACAGATAGAAACACATATATTTCATGTTTTTCAGTTGGAGTTCACCATGCAGGAAGCAGTTAAGTGCCTCCATGCCCTGGAGGAGTTCTGTCCCTCTAAAGACGACTACAGCAAACTGTGTCTGCTCCTCACACTGCCGCGCCTCACAAACCATGCTGAGTTCAAGGCAAGAATTTAGCTATTATAGAATCAGATTTACATAATTATTCAGCAGCAAAGTAAAGTATATTGTATTCTGTAATATTTGCACTGTTGTCTTGTTTTTGCAATAGGAATTTCACTTTTCTGCAAGTTAAAATACCAATGTCACAGCCTTACTTGATTGTTTTACTGATGTTTCAACTTTGGTGTGTCTGGATGTCTGATGTCTCTGTTGGTGTACATCAGGACTGGAACCCGAGCACGGCCAGGGTTCAGTGTTTTGAGGAGGCCTGCACCATGGTGGCAGAGTTCATCCCTGCAGACAGGAAGCTGAGTGAGGCTGGATTCAAGGCCAGCAGGGATCGACTCTTCCAGCTGCTGCTTAAGGGAGTCCTCTATGAGTGCTGTGTGGAGTTCTGCCAGGTCTGAACTGCTAAAACTAAACATAAATACTGTGGTCTGACTAGTTTGCACCTCTAAAAATGCTAAATACCTAGTTTACATAAGAGTATTAAAAATAATTATTTGTATGTTCGTCCGTACAGAGCAAAGCGACAGGTGAGGAGATCACAGAGAGCGAGGTCCTCCTGGGTGTTGACATGCTGTGCGGTAATGGCTGCGACGACCTAGACCTGTCTCTGCTCTCCTGGATGCAGAACCTCGCCCACACCGTCTTCTCCTGCGCCTTTGAACAGAAGCAGCTCAACATTCACGTAGACCGCTTGGTCAAGCCTGCTAAGACCGGCTACGCTGACCTCCTCACCCCGCTCATCAGCAAACTATCACCGTACCCCGCCTCCCCGCTTCGCCGTCCCCAGTCCGCTGATACCTACATGTCTCGCTCTTTGAACCCAGCGCTGGATGGGTTGTCCTATGGGCTGTCTGGCCAGGATAAGAGAGCGAGTGGTGGGGAGGTAGCACCTGGTAAGGGGGTCTCCCCTATGTCTCACTCGTTCGCCAATTTCCATTACCCTGGAACAGCAGGGCAGAGCTTGAGTAGGAGTCTCATGATGGAGAGCTCCGACTGTCACAGCATCTTTGAGGAATCCCCTGAAACGTAAGAGCTCAGATTGGAACATAAACATGTTTTTGTATGTCTCAAAATCGATCTCTATTTTGTGTAATGCCTTGTCAGACGTCTTAGAAGATCTGTTGTCTCTGTGAAGGTCAAGGACAGACACGCCTGTGGATAAAATGATGAGTTCAGGTGGAGCTCAGAACATGCGTCCTGCCTCAGCTCCGGGCGAGGACGCACCATCAGCTGGCTCTGCTGATAGGAATGAGGTAAACACCATTGGCCATTGCTTTTTAACTCGTTAGACCTGTTGTATGTCACACATTACTGAGCAAGTGTGGGATCCTTTTATATCCCTACATTGTTTCCTTTCCTTGATGGGTGTTGCCTACAGGATGCTGCCAGTTCCGATTAATCTTTTTTTAGTATGGTTTGTGTGCATCCTTCTCCTGCATGTCTGACTTACAGCCTAGTCGCTGTCAAGGCTGTCATGGCAGTTTAGAGTGATGTTGTGGCTGGCTCAGTGTATTATAGCTGTGTTGGCCAGCGGGGATGAGAGTGCATGTAGGATAGGGGCTGGTGTGTGTGTGCACGCAGACACATTGTTGTTGACACATAAACTTAGGGGAAATACACAGTAGAAACCTCATACTCAATCAAAGTTTGTGCTTCCTCTCTGAGTCATAACTCTGCCAAATCTAAAAACACAGACACAAAGGACATAATTTTAGGTTCAGAGGGAGTTATGTTTTTCAAAGCTATCATCGTCTTAATAAACATCCACAAATCTGCTCAGAAATCAGTGTCCTGCCATTAACAAGTGAAGCTGCGGACTATGCAAGGCAGGTGTAGTCACGTGGGTTGAGAACCCAGGAGCTCAACCACAAAAATGAGTCATTACTGCCCTCGTGTTGCCTGTAAACAGAGTGTTAACACGGTATCTGTGTCCGTGTCCCTGTGTCTGTCTCATGGTTTCTATTCTGGGCCCCTTGTGCAGCTCACTGTGAAGTTGGTGCTTTGCTCTGCCTTCCCCGTCACCCGGGAGACACATAAAGAGGCCAGAAACAGAAGCAGGCTTTGGGGCCTCTGTGATCTCGCTGTCATATCCCTGCCCTCTCTTTCTTGTTTTCCTCCCTACCCTCCATTCCTCTTCCAGTCCTGGCTCAAAGCCAGTGCCTCTCCCCTCCCCAAACATACAGTAGATTTGTTCCCATCAGATTGTCAAGGCAGGAAGCAGAGGACAGAGGGGGGAAGTGACCTGTCCTCAGCTCTCAGTCTCACCCTCCTTCCTCTCTCTAATACCTGAGCTGACAGGAGAAGGGAGGAGCAGGGTTCACATGGTCACAATGCTGCCTTTGAATAGTGTTGAAGCTCCAGGTGTAGGCTGCCTCATTTGTACATTCATATGTGTATGTTTCCCCTTTACACTGCTTATTTAAACTGAATGCAACAATAGAAAAACATTATGAATGACCAATATAACTAAATCTATCAGAAGCGCTTGTTAGATAGCTTTCAAACCCCTCATTATCCCCATTTCTGAACAATATTGTGTCTTCTCCTTTGATTGCAGCCATTCAGATTACTTAAAACACTTGATTTCTCACTTCTTTTCTCGAATAACCCTGCCATTATGTACAATACTGAGAATGTTTACTGGTATTCTTCTAGCACATAATATCCCTAACGTGTTGTATTCTTCTGTGTGTGATCCTCAGCTTCGTGACTCAACAGAGAAGTACGAGGAGTTTTATCGGCAGCGTCTTCGCGTGCAGCAGCACTTGGAGCAGAAGCAGCAGCAGAGGCAGATGTACCAACAGATGCTGCTGGAGGGTGGGGTCCAGCAGGAACCCCCACCCAGCGACATGCAGCACAGCCTCACAGAGAAGTTCCTGAACAGGTACAGCCACAGCGAGAGAGGTTTTAAATGCCTCTTGTCAGACGGGGTTTGTGCATATGACATATAGTCAAAAGTCTTCCAAGTCAGGGTGGTTGTTGCACAGCTTGCTTGAATCAGATCTGCTATTTACTCTATGGCCTCTAATATCTCCAAACAATAGAGGAGCAGCTGTGAGGAAAGGTGAAGAAGACGTGTTAAGGCCCTGAAAATGATGAGTCCCATGTGGCTTTCTCTCGCATGACACACCCCCCTCCAGTCCACGTAGCACCATCTGTTCTGATCAGCTGCATCACATCACACTGAACCATCACCTCATGTGTATATTAGACTCAAAACTAGCATCATCTTACATGTATCTTACCACTGTAGCATGCCCTTAAAAACTCACATTAGTAAATTTAGCTTTCACTCAGTGGTAAAAATGAAATGGGAAATTTTTTTATTTTTTGCTCTGTCACCCGGACAAAGGCCCTTTGATTTGCCCCCAGTGATTTCCTCCCATTCCTCCCTCTCCCTGTCTCTGTTGTCTTCTACATTATTCACAAGGGTAGCTCTGCATAATGACATCATTACTTCAGTTTTCTTTTGTCCTCTTTCCTTTGTAGTTTTAACTAGATTTAACTAGCCTGTCAACGTACTGCCAGCCTGTAGGGGAAAGTGAAATGCAAGGAAGCGCCCCTAATTTTGCAAACGACTTCAAATAAAAGAAAGGATGGGAAAGACTTGAAGAGAGAGAGAAAAAAATGGATTGTGGAGACAGAACTAACGAACATGTATTTGGTTCACGCAGGTCCATCCAGAAGCTGGAAGAGCTTAATGTGGGGATGGAGAATTTAGGAGAGGAGGTGAAGTCTCTGGCTCAGCAGTGCAATGGCAACGGGA
Source organism: Chromis chromis (assembly GCA_900302755.1). Classification (NCBI taxonomy): domain Eukaryota; kingdom Metazoa; phylum Chordata; class Actinopteri; family Pomacentridae; genus Chromis; species Chromis chromis. The sequence continues at coordinate 21,097 of OMNN01040165.1, read as the reverse complement.
ACACGCCCGCCTCTGAGGACAATAACAATCCTCCATCTGTGACCCCAGAGCAAAGCCGGACCCGAGGGGGAGGGGTGCTCAGCAGCACCCCGCAACGCACCGTGGGGGGCCGTGCAGTCCCACCTCCAAATGAGTCCCCAGTTGTCTCGCAGAGGTTGGTCTGATTTCTTTTGCTTTTACACCACAGTTTTCTGAATTAAATGATCATTGTATTGTTGTGCTTGTTGACAGTGGGCAGAAACCAAAAGCAGATCAACAAGCTGACTCTCCAGGCTCCTTATCCCGAAGTAAAGAGGTAGATGTGCACACAAACATGTTAACACAGCAGAAATAAAGCCACCACTAAAAATGACACACACACAATTCTCACAGTTAGTTTCAGTTTGTCTCTCAAACATCTGCTGTTATTGCTGCCTCGGTGTAGATCTAGTATTCCCTCTTGTCATCGTCATAGTATAAGACAATACAGTGTAACGCTAATTTGGCATTTGACTAAGCAGATTAAAGGACTTTCATCTGAATGGCAATGATATCACGCTGGCATCACGACAGTACGCACGTCATAGAGTAGAGAAGATGAAAGAAGATTAGACTGCAAATGACATGTAATCTGTGTGTTAATGTGTTTCCATATGTGTTCATTTATTTTCAGGATGATAAATCAAAAAACCTGTTTGTACCGGTGCACTCTTTGGAAGATACTCAGGCTATTCGAGCTGTTGCCTTTCACCCGTCTGGATCTCTGTATGCTGTGGGATCCAACTCCAAAACTCTACGTGTGTGCGCTTATCCAGAAACACTGGACACGAGGTAACATGTCAACAGTCAGCTGAAGATCTGTATTTAAAAATAAAATGGATATAAAAGAACCAAAAAGAAAATCTCACACATTATTGGTAATACAATTTGAAATATTGAAACAAATACTCTATGTGCATAATCATCCAATAGGAACCATAAATGCATTTAAATGCTCTTCTTATTACGAGCAGATCTGTCTTATTAAAAAAATATTAATATGATAGCAGGATGTAAAAAGCCATTCATTTTGCCTTCGAGGGCCTCTTGCATTCAAAGCATTAGTAAATGCAGAGGGTACTTTTGTTACAGTGGCCTACACTTTAAATGAAGGGCTTCTTAATAGTCACATGATGAGGAATATTAAATGGATGTTTCTGAGGAAGAATTTTCCTCTTTACTTCTAGTTGTAATGAAAAATTGCAGTTATATACTTCACAGGCTGCATTACTGCAGGGTGCTGGCTAACAAATCTATGTGACTAACAGCTTAGACAACTTAATTCAGATTAAAAGTTCATTCTTTAGCTTAGAAACGACAGTAAACAAATCTCACCACAAGGACACCGCAAAGTGTGTCTACAGATGGAGATGAAGAATTTCTATTTTTACTTCAAAGACTCCATGTCTATGCCGGTTTGAAAGTTCATTCTGTAAACTGCAGACATTGAAAAACCTGACATTGTGATATTATATTTTTCTGATATTTATATTGCGATGAAAAACATTCAGGAATTTTTACCAGGTGACTTTAATAACTCAATTTGGAAAGAGTTAATCATTCTAAAATGATTAGGGTAATTTGTGAGGGAGTGTGCCAGCACAACAAAACAAAACTGTATGTGATGTAACTCTGGCAAAGGCCTGGAAAATTTCTTTGGAAAAGTTTTTTGCTTTGGATAGCTTTCAGATCTGCCTTTGCACTCATCATACAGAGCTTTGTGGTGCTGGTTTAAATGGTCAAACTAATTTTTGGTCAACATTATTCTTTCTGTAGTCAAAATATTTTTGTGCAACTGACTGGGGCGGCAAGATTATTGCCAAAATGATCATCTCAATTATTGTGATCAATACTGAGATGACAAATATTTGTCACGATTATTAATTGTGCACTTTTTAGTGCACATTTAGTGAACATTTGAAAAAGACAGAACCCTGCTTTTACTTGAATGTTGTGCTGTGTTGTCAAAATAAGACAAAAAATAAGGATCTTCTTCAGTGCATCTTCTGGAGGCAAAATAAAAATTTAATTTTACCCAAAACACCTCACAGGCTGAACATCTGCTCATCTATAGACACTACAATTTACCGTTGTGCCCTTAAATGCCTTTCATGCAGGCTATGATAGATACAGTATTGCGCATGCACACATCACTGTTTTGATGCTGACAAGATAATATTGTGCAGAAAAAAGTAGCTGTTTTTTGTTGTTGGTATTTGACCACCTTTTTTGTGTTTTTTCTTTTGTCTTTTGTTCTCTTCTCCACTCTTTCTCTTCTTAGCGGCTCAAGTCCAACAAAGCAGCCGGTCGTTCGTTTCAAGAGGAACAAACACCACAAAGGGTCCATCTACTGTGTGGCCTGGAGCCACTGTGGGCAGCTGTTGGCTACTGGCTCCAATGACAAATATGTCAAAGTCCTGCCTTTCAGTGCAGAGACATGCAACGCCACAGGTGAGCGTCCTCTGCATGAATACATGATGACTGTCCTGTTTGATGGCGTCAGTATTCTCAGTTTTGTATGTGACTTGATGTGTCCTAGGCCCAGACCTGGAGTTCAGCATGCATGATGGCACCATCAGAGACCTGGCCTTCATGGAGGGTCCAGAGAGTGGAGGAGCGATCTTGATCAGTGCAGGAGCAGGAGACTGTAACATCTACACCACCGACTGTCAGAGAGGACAGGGTCTGCATGCCCTCAGTGGACACACAGGTGACTGCTTCTTCCTTCCACTAGTCCGTTTGAGCTCAAACATGAAGACCAAAAGATTGCCACTGAGTAGTGCATAATGTGTGATTTTTGTCCAGGTCATATTCTGTCCCTGTACACGTGGGGAGGCTGGATGATTGCTTCTGGCTCTCAAGACAAAACAGTGCGTTTCTGGGACCTCAGGGTACCCAGCTGCGTGCGGGTCGTGGGAACTGCTTTCCATGGGTCAGGTATGGCTCCACATGTGTCGGGAGTTTCACCTCCATGTTGCTCTTAATACAACAAATCCTTGAAAATTGCCAGCAATGTGTGATAGCAGAGGTAGCACTGATTATAATGGGTGCTGATAATGATTCTCAACCAGTAGAGAATGATATTATTGGTATTCATACATCTACACCCGTCCTTTACCACACAGGCAGTCCTGTTGCCTCGGTAGCAGTCGATCCTAGTGGCCGTCTCCTAGCAACAGGACAGGAAGACAGTGCCTGCATGCTGTATGACATCAGAGGAGGGCGCATCGTCCAAGTGTACCGGCCACATAGCAGCGACGTTCGATCTGTTAGGTTTTCTCCTGGAGCACATTACCTGCTCACAGGTTCCTATGACACAAAGGTCATGGTCACCAACCTCCAAGGTACGTCTGATCTTAAGATAAGTATCTGCTATCACAGGGCATACAGTAGTTAGAGGCTTATCCAGCATTTGTATCTTTATGTGGGGCATCATGTGACCATTAGGATTGGGCGATATGGATACAATCTTGCATGGTGATGTGGCTAATTTTATATTGCAATGTATATCAAAAAATGCCATTTGGTAAGTCGGTTGAGAAACATAATGGATGACATGATAAGAAGGGAGGGTCTGTTATTGGCTAAACCCGAAAATTACAGGGACTGAAAAATTAAGCCAACAGGAAAATGCGAAAAAAAAACAAAGTACAGTTCCTCAGATGTCCACTTGAGGCTGGCTACAAAGCAAGTCAGGCCCCATAGACCCCGCATGTTAAAATAGCCAAATAGACAGCAAAAATAAACATATTTAGAACCTAATACAAGAAACATTTTTGGTCTCTATAGCTAATTTCCATGTTTTTGACAACTGTACAAGAGGAGAATTTTGATATAACTCGCCTATTTAAACTGTATTAAGGCGTAAAGCATAATTAAGGGCACGGCTGCTCTGAGTGACAGGAGATATTGTAATAGAAAATTCCATGGACCGTTGATGTTTGCAGGGCTCGCCTTAACTCCATTTATTCTCCACCTCTTTAAAGCTGCTTTAAAACCACTGGGCAGTATCACTGATGGATCATTTATCTTCATGTATGCAGTCAGTGATTTCAGATGGAGGATGAACTAAGGGCCTGCATAAAGGGCCAGTATAAGATAAATATGTATTTTTAAATAACAGACTAATGCAAGCTTCTCTAGTGGAGTTTCAGAATAAAAATACAGAGCTGAAAAAGAGCAGAGTAGATCCCCTTAAAATAACTAACAAAACAAGGTACAGAAGCACATTTATTTAGAAAGCCTGTATATGTTACCACAGAGCAGTTATGTGCAGCATTGCCCACAGTAACCTAATACATCCAAATATATCAAAGGAATGCAGGCCTTGTTACAAAATGTATAGAAAAAAATCTTGCTTGTAAAATACGTGTGTTTTGACAGATCTGTTCTTTCAAGCAATATATTATCCAGTCAGTGCAGGTTGCATCTTCTGTATTTTTTCTGTATGTCGGCAGGATAGTTGATTCATTAGCAGACAACTACAATCTGTTATAAAGCTTTTAGCCTCTTGGATTATCTCCGTACACTCTTAACATTCAGTGGCTCATTAAGAGGTGCCTCAACCTGCTTTATTTGCAAATGTTTCTCTGTCAAACTAACATGTTACAGCCATCCTTAATTTTACACCTAAGCAGATTGATGCAAGGTCTAAAGGAAAACTGCCTTTAGCAGATGTGTGTCATGGTTTTCGATCTCCTATGTGTTTCTAGGTGACCTGACCAAACAGTTGCCTCTGACTGTGGTGGGAGAGCACGGTGACAAGGTGATTCAGTGTCGATGGCACACACAGGACCTGTCCTTCCTCTCATCCTCGGCTGACCGCACTGTCACACTCTGGACACACAACCCTTAACACACACACACACACCACACACAGACACACACACACACACACACAGACAACCAGTTACTCTAATCTCAAAGACATACATTCCCCTAAAACAGTACTGCTCCTTGTGCACTATAAACACTCTCACACCCTTTCAACACACTTAACGCTTTCTGGAAAAACACACTTGCACACATGCGGGTACACAAACAGGTGAATGAGCCTTTCCCTCCTGTCTGTAGAAACCAAATGGATAAACACCTGGGACACATCTAAAGCACACATCTTGCATGTTGTTCTTTTTCTTTACATCTCCCACATTTATCCCCCTGATTGTTGTCATATTGAGGTGTAAAGCTGCAGGATTATTCATAACTGTCACTTCATCCCTTCATCCATGTGGTCTCACCCTACATTTTCACTACCTACACACACCAGTCAGTTGCTGCATGATCTCTTTACTGCGGAGTTGTTGAGGTTAGACAGGAGTGCTTTGTTCATGATGGTGCCTTCCTTGAGTTCTCAGTTTCCATAACAAAAATGTAAAAAGAAATGATAATATGGTCATTTTTCAAGATCAAATTTTGTTAGTCATTTTGAGAGATCGTACATTCCTTCTTTTGCATATCATTTTCTTACAGCTGGTGTAATGCTGCTATTGTTTAGGAAAACAAAAGTCGATGTAAAGTGTAATTTTTCAGTGTATCAGTAGTGAGCCGTTCCTTTCAGGAGGCTGAATCTGTGGAAGTCATACTATCTGTTGCTTCCCCGTGGGATGTACTGAAGTCTAATGTTACTGTATTCACTGCATTACTACAACTCAAAATGTGTAAATTATTGTAGCTAGTGCATTTGTTTTGAATTTGAAATCAGTGTTTTCGCGCTGAAGCTGTTACGCTGTCTTGCAATGGCTTGCTTGCAATGGAAGATCGTTATTATGTCGGCATCAAAGGGAAATACAACGTCATTTATTTTGGTTGGCTGCCCTTGCATTCAGTTAGGATTTTCTAGTGTTGAGGCTTTGGTTTGTCTCCTGCTGTATTGGTAAAATACCAGTAGGTGGCAGTCTTTGCCCATAGCAAGGGTCTAACCATATGCACAATGAAATCTGGATGGAAGCACGGGTGTTATATTTATTTAGAACCAGTATTTGGGGCATATGCATTGTATTCTTTTCTTGTATTTTCCATGCGCACTTTGTCTTTTAACATTGTCCTCTTATATTAATTTACTTACAAAGATGCATATTTAAGTTTTTTGTTAATGTATAGTGTATATTGTTTTAACAAATAAGGCCAAACTAATACATAGATGTATTTATTTCAGTTGTGTTTATGTATGTACAGTCATTAGTTTGTTTATGAAATGCTAGTGGCTCTTGTATTAAGCCTTTTTAATTCTTGTTTTTAAAAGTGACTTAAATTAATTAAAGCTAACTGAAGTCTGATTGCTGGTACGTTCAATAAAGTGTCTTTTACACAAACTGTCTTTTGTGTTTTGCTGAAATGGATACTTAACAGTCAGCGTTTCAAAAAGAAAATCAAAACAAGATGCATACATGAATGAAGTTTTATTTCCCTGACCTCATTCAAAGGGTTTAGTACAAAAGAACAAAGGGCTGTACACGGGTTAAAGTCATTCTTTTATAAGTTTGCTTAAAAATAGCTTTTGTTATTTTCCTTTGTCTGACTCGGTAATTCTTAAACCAAACAAAAACCTTGCATATAAACAAAATACATGAAAAGAGTGCTGTACCTCCGCACTGACTATATGACTAAAACCACGTTACTTCATAGTGGTGGGACGGCAGTGACCACAATTATAATCACAAAAAGTACAATAAATACAAACATAACTGCCGTTGTGCATTGAAAAATACACATGGGGTGAAATGAAATATGCAGCAGTGCAGAATCATTAAAAACAAGGCTAAAAAAATCCAACACTTTTGTCCCTGATACTACTGAGTTTGTTGGTGTTTAAAAGTTGTGCGTCCTCGTTATTTGAGATGCTTCCATACTGTGTACTACATATAATGCTGACAGTGCTTTGTTTTGCCCAAAAGGACAATTGTAGAGAGACAAGGTTTAATTTTGAGTGACCACAAGTCAATCACAATGCTGAAAAAACCAACACCTGTCTGTCCTTTTAGTGTTTAGCTCAGTTGGAGCTGGAGCTGGAGCTGGGCCTGGCTGTAGTGTTCACTGCAGAAGGCAAGGTGACACGTTGCTCATCCATCCGTTTGGCCTGAGAGCGCATGATGAGGCTGAAGAAGTCCTCATCCGGTACAGTGGGGCCTCGGACCGGAGGAGGGGGAGGAGCACAGCGCTGGTCGTCCAAACGGGATCCCTGGAAAGAAAAATAAAGTATGTGTTCTTGTTTTGAAAAGTGTTTTCTAGTGTGTAAAATGCAGTGTAAGCTTATCAATGTAGGAAATAGCACTGTTAACCGTTTTCTATTTGGATCGGGTACCTGGCACTTGACGAGCATATCGAAGAAATCGTCGTCAGGCTCAGCATTGTCAGCGTTGGCCATCAGGTGGCTGAGCACGGCCTGGCTGCTGTTTTGATTGAGCCTGAGGCCGGGCAGGCTTCCCCCTGCTGCTGAAGACTCCTCTAACCGCATGCCTTGGGTACTGGAGACATTGACAGACTCTGACACAGCTACAGATTTAAAAAACAAAAGAGAGGACAAAAAAGTCAGTAAATGAATTATTACTGTAAAGACTGGTTGAATTTTGTATGTTCGTTGAACTGTGTCGACCTACATTTCCTGATGGCTCTGGGAGGTGACTCTGGACCACTGTTCAGTGATAACCTGCTGCCTCTATCCTGTATCGAACAACGTTGGTCATCCATACGGTTGCTCTGGAAACGGCTCAGGAGGTCAAAGAAGCCCTCGTCTCCGAGCATGTCGGGACTGAGTCGCTAATAAAGAAAGAAAAGCGAACATGAAGATCAGCCAAACAGAACAGACCTTGTCTGATGATAACTGAGGCATGTGTGTGGTTATCAGGTGAATGCACTCTTGACATTTTGTGCGTACTTTCTGTGGCCCCTGTGCAGAAGTCTGGCTGGTGTCCAGGGTGTTGCTCGTGTCTTGGAGGACCTTACTGCTACCACCAGCCTTGTACTTCTTCCCACGCAGACGGCTGACAAAGAACAGCTTGGAGGAGGTTTTTGCCAGGGAGGGTTTGGACTGTTTGGTCAGGATGTCACTGTTCCACTTTTGACCCTTGAATGCACAGAAAGGGAATGGTTATCACAATGAAGAGAGGAAACAGGAGGAAGGAGCTGATAGGAAGAAACAAAACTGGGAGAAGATAAATAATGACATTATCTGCCGTAGTAAAAGGGAATATTAATTTTAGGAACAAAGCATGAACTAAAAAGAAGCAGTGCTGGTGCATGATGTGAAAACGCATTGGTACAGATGAGTGGTTCTTACATTCATCTTGTCTGGAGTGAGTTTCATCAGCTCCAGGTTCTCCATGCTGTGTCGTCTGCTCATCCTGGGCCTTGCTCCTAAAATACAAAAAAAAAAAGAAACGTTACATAAACTACACCTATTAAGCCACCTATTCAATTACTTAAGAGTGCAATCACTGTGATTATACAGTTTTTACCATGCAGGTTGTAGTCTATGTCCTTATTTTCTGACAGAGTGGAGTTATTTGTGCTGTAGCTCAGACCCAGAACCATCTGGAGATCTGATACGTTCATACGAGCCGTCAGCTCTCCACTCCTGTCTCCAGTCTGGAAGAAACCACACAAAATAAAAATAACCAAACGAAGAAGTTGCCTTTACTGCTGAACTATTTCTGTTCCTGTTTCAAAACAGATGTAAGGGCTGTTTTTGCATTGCTTTACTGTGCAGTAAGGTGGTAATGGCATGCCATGTACCTCTTTGCAGATCTCCAGGTGTTTCTCAGCAAAGTGCATGGCTTGGTCGTGGTTTCCGAGTGCAGTGTGAGCATTTCCAAGACTCCAGCATGCACGGCCCTCCCCAATCCTATGGAAAGAAAACAAACTAAGTCCATGGCAGAGGAAAATGTAAGTAATCTTGTGTTTGTGTGTGTTTTTTTAACCTGTCATTGAGGTCCTGAGCTATGATGAGGTGTTTGAGGTGATAGTCTATGGCTCTCTCATAGTCCTGGAGAAGTGTGTAGGTGTTGCCCAAACTGTAGCAGGCCTGGGCCTCCACAGCTCGGTCTTTCAGCTGCCTCGCCAGCTGCAGTGTCCTCCTGACAAACATGCAGACAAGCTAGTTCAAAACACCGAAGAGAGACTTCAATATCTGCCTCCTACTTTACAGGTCTACTTTCTCAGGAGAAGCACAGGCTGTGGCTTACTTGTAATGCTCAGCTGCTATTTCAAATTCCCCCAAAAAGATGTAGGCGTTCCCCAGGTTGCAGTAAGCCCGTCTCTCTGCCGAGCGGTCACCAAACTCCTTAGCAATAAGCAAACGCTGAAACAGGAACAGAAAATATGCTTTAAAAAAATTTATCTCTTCATTGAGTCATGCTCATAAAGAAAGGGTTTTCAGGGTTAATTTGCACCTGTTCATGAGAAGCTACAGCTTTGCGAAAGTTGCCCAGCAAGTAATGTGTGTTGCCTAGGTTGCCGTAAGTTCGGCCCTGGGCAGCTCGATCTCCAAGCTCCTTCACTATCGCCAGGTTTGCCCTAAAAAAATCACAAACAATCAGACAGCAACTAGGCTTGTAATACATATATTTTATAAGAGTTAAAAAAAAACAGCAAGGCGTTAATAATGCTACATTTCTGTGCTGAAAATAGACACACACTCTGTGACTTACTCATAATACTCTGCTGCCTTCCTCAGAGCTGTCATCACCTCTTCTGGAAAATCTCCAGGCTCAGCTCCGCTCCAACAGATACTTTTCCCTTTGGCATGGTACACATTCCCAAAGTTATAGAGAGCTCGCGCCTGCCCCACCTAACATAAAATAAAAATATGTCGGAGATGAAGGCGGATTTCCTCTTAAGTCTCTGTGCATTACAGTATATCTGGCTGTATACATTATTAGTTATGCACTAGAACATGTTGCCTCACCTTGTCATTTATGTCTCTGGCGATGTCCAAGTGTCTCTGACAACAAACCACAGCCTCGTCAAATCGCCCCAGAACCTTTAGTGTGTTGCCGAGGTTTCCGCTTGCTTTGGCTTCTCCAAGCAGGTCACCAATTGTCCTAAGGAGCACACATTATGTTAGTAATGTCAGTAGAAATGTTATCTGCAGGGCTGTGAGTTTCTTGTGTATATCCAACCTGGTCAAGGTGAGATCATGTCGGTGGAACTCCAAGGCCTTGGCGTAGTCGTGCAGGTGGAAGTAGGCATTACCAAGCTGGCTGTAGATAGCACTGAGCACTTGTAGGTCCTCTGTGCCCACTTGGATGGCAGCCTCAAAGAAGGAGACGCCTGCTCTGTAGTCACCCACCTTACAGAGCCGCTCACCCTCCAATGCCAGCTCCAGGCAGGACACCTCCATCCTGCAGCAGACAGAACCAGAGTCAGTCCCTCGAAACCCTGAACTGCTGTTTGAACTGGCTAAGCCTCAAGAAGATTAATAACGAACTCCAAAGTGTGAAGAATCAAAAATTACAACAGTGGATGAAAAAAAAAAAGTCTTCTCTTGCTGCAACCAACAGCCAAATGATCGGACTGCACTCGCGACTAAACGTCTTTCGAAGCTTTTAACAGGGAATGTTGTTGAGCTACTTCCTTCCACTTCCAGAGAACAATGGTTCGGATTGGGGTTTGTTTATTATGGTAGATCTCACATCCTTTTAACATGCCACTGAGAGTAAAGTGGGCTCCTTATACAGTCAAATGAAGCAAACTGTAACCCACAATGTTCATCATTCTGCTGTTTACTGGTGCTACTTTAGATTTAAAAATAGTTTTAAAAGTTTGTGTTGTGGCTTAAAAGATTCATACTGGTGGATCTGTATGTTTTAGCCCATTAACTTGAAGCTGTGTACGCTTTACAGGACATTACTTTCAACCATTCTCAATTGTGCCACAAATGCATATTCACAGATGTTCCAGCAATTGTGATCTGTGAGTTGCTTCTTAAGAATCAATCTTTTGAATGTAAGAAACGATTCATTTCGCATTATCTTACATTGCCCACAATATGGCTTTTGACATCATCACTTTTGCTTTTTCTAATTAATCAAGTTGGTGGGTTACTTTTCAAAACATAATGAAATGGCTTTCTCTAGTCCATCAAATCAATAAAAAGGCAGAATATCATTTTAACAAGCACTTTGAAGTGACTCCTCTTAGACAGCGGGATGGCCTAGCTTCAAGATGTTACATGTGAGGCAGGGCTTAGCTGTTTTAAAGCCAGATGAAAGGAGCGTCAGACAATGGCTAGTGTCTTATCTGTGGATGAAAGACTAAGCAACATATCTGTGCATAGCAAAAGCTCTTAGACAGCCAACTTTTGTTTTTCAGGAAACTGTTTTGTTGGGTAGAGATCAGCTTCACACAAAATCTATTCAGCTTGTTTATCTCAAGTGTTCCTTTTGTTCCCACCCAGTGGTTATCTAAAAGCTCTCAAAAACAGCCCAAGAAACAGGCACAATCTAGTCTGGATCCCTCACATGAAGTAACAGCTTACATGGTCTATTGTGTGCTACTGAAATGACGTAAAACACCAATCACAGTAGCTTGTCTCACCGTACAGCTAGGCTATAATTTCTGAACAAAGGCAAACATGGTGTCCCCAATAGCCAATAAAGCTCAGCTCAGCGGTCTTAGGCCTTAAATTAGAAGCACCCGCTTTTTGTTTACTACCACGTTAATACTATACCATTTAAACACTATAGCTGTGGTAAATACTAGCATACCTGCTGGCTTTTTGTGTCTTACAACAACAACAACAGCACATGGAACATCTGAGAGGCATCTACTGATGTTTCCACTGGAAAAAACTTCTAGGCTGCAGCTCCTTCTCTTTCTCTGAAGCATGGAGAGATTTCCTTAGACCAATTTTGTAGCCTATAGCTGAAAAAAAGCTTGTTTGTTGCTCATTTAAATCTTAAAAAAGCCACACAAAAAAAAGAAAAGAAATTGTATTCCTTTCCTATGATATCAAAGCCATTAGTCATCTGACGTCACAGATATTTTAGCATCACGCATTAGAAAACTTTCAAGGAGACGCGTGAGATGTTGTCACAGTATTAACTTCCAATGCATGGCAGCAAGGAAACTGCTCTGTCAACATTTTCTCAGCTAATCTGCTTGTCTTTTCTCCAAGCTCTCTCCTCTGGTGACCTGGTCACCTGAGATTACATCTATAGAGTATGCACCTCGCAGATTACAGATCTGGTGAGTGCTAAGTATCTTGATTAGACATGTCAGACACAAGCAGACTGTGTAGTGTAGCCAATTAAATCAATTCACTGACTGTAACCATCCGGCTACTATTGGAAAAAAATCAGCCATCCTGTCACTGAGCAGAGACCTACACTGTCCACATAACTTGGACACGTGTGTGCCCATAAACAAAGGCAGCAGTGATGAATTTTTCAGTGCTTGTTTAAATATTTAAGCTAGCTGAAGCAGGTCCTTCTGTGGCTGGCAGGTCACACCTGCTGCCAGAGCCCTTTATCTGGGTATATAAGGACAGTTGGCTGATGAGTTTCTTTAGGAAACTGACCGGCAAAGGATTCCCCAACTTTAAATACTTGTTACGTATAGCTACACTTTCTCAACAAGGGTACCAAAGAGACACATAATCAGCTACATGACACTGACACATCTTACATAAAAAGGAGTTAAATAATTACAAATATAAAGAGCATTTCTTCTCCAAACTATCCACACATAATTTCACTAATAGCTCCATCAAAATCTAGTAAGGAAAAAGGGTCACAAGCTAAAAAAAAAAAAGTGAGCCACAATGAGTCTAAACCATACTTCAGAGGAGAGACAAGAGAATCCTACCTGTAGCGGACATGAAAGGACGGCTCCTCAGCTCGCATACTAACCACTGAGCCACTGGTATCCATTGAAGTGCATAATATGAGGGAAAATCCCAGTTTCGTTCCCGAAAAAATGGTTGCTTTTAAAAACAAGAATCAACGAGAGAGAAAAAAAAATCTTTGGTCAAAAGGAGTTGGGCAAGAAGAGGTGAAGCAAGTAAAAAGTCATCCAATGTGGTCAACGCTGCGACTGTGCCTCTGCTGAATGTTGACAGGGGAAGGTAAACCCGTAAGTGTCAGAGCTGCAGAGTCCCGAGCGTCAGTCCATACAGCTGCTTTCGTATATTGTGTGTTTTGCGTCACTGCCCCTCAATCTCTTGTTAGCGGCCCTCTGTGAAGAGAACACAAGATGCTGAATGTGAAGCCTCTTTCTGGCTACACGGTGCCATGGCAACACCAACCAAACAGCAGTGTGCACAAGCAGCGCAGGCAGGGAGCGAGAGAGCAGGGCAGGAATGAAGGCAAGGGGGCAACACAGGCAAGCTGTCAAACTAAGACGGTGACTCAATTCATCCAGACTAGGACAGCCTGTGTGCTCTAAAGTTGCGACAAGGTGAGAAAGCTATGGATGTAGCCTATGCGAGCAGAGATGGCAGGAAAAAATAATATCTACAGAGCGTGAAACTGCAAATCATAGGTTAGGTAGCCACTGGAAGGAAAGAGCAACCAGAAACCTGTTGCATGATTTGTCAAGAAAAAAAGTTCTAAATTAAAATGGAATCTCTGGGAAAAAAATAAAGCAAAACAGATGAACCTACTTTGTGACTTCCACCAAAGGAAAGGACAGTGATAAGCGAGCTACATGGATAAGAGAGCCTGCATCGAGTAAAGACCAGGGCCAGCCATTGCCTAATTCCTCCATGAGCTCATACTAGTCACACCCATTGGTCCCCCAAATTTAAACCATAAGCCCCTCCTCACCACACACACACATGCACACACACTGGGAAATGGGACAGACCAGTTATTTGCAAACTAGGTTAAATCTTTATGCTAAACAACAGCTCAACTACAACACAGACACAGCAAACAAACAGTGAATGTATTCAAAAGCATGTTCTCTGAATCAGGGCATCGCAGTTCATGTATACTGACAGCTCAAACACATGGCACTTTAATAGAACTGCAAATCATTTTATAAAGTAGACAATGACCTTCTTGGCCTTCTTTTTTTATTAACATGTTGAGACGTACATATAGCCAACTCATTTGTGGCCTACTTCTGTTGTTTCAGCTGATAAAAATATGACAAATTATCTGGCTGTTGTGTATTTGACTGTCTACATCAAAGACGAGCAGGAGAGGCTCACGTAAAGGCACACAAAATGAAAAACTGATCAGCGGTGGGAGTTAAAGTCTGTTGGATATTAATATAAATCCTTATAAGAATGGTTATTAATTAATTAGCTATTTTAATATTACTTATATTTTAATCTGTGCCAAGTTCAACATACATAACAAGGAGGCTGTTATTCATAAATATCTTGATTTAGGACCTACAATACCATTGCTAAGCTGCACCTTTTTATTTTTGTTTAGTAATAGATACTTCAATATTCATACTGCAATAACAACACAAATCTTAAAAACAAATAAGACCATACAACAACAAAGAAACATGAAGTGTTTCGACAACATGAAGATCTCACTCCTGCTTTGTTGATGTCAGAATTTGATTTTCAATTCAGATAAAAACAAATGCATTCCTCTTCCTAGGCACAGCACAGTAGATACTCTACACTAAATGTAGGACTGAGTAGACATTTGACAGTTTAGGATCAATTAAAAATATAGTCAAGTGTTTGTGTACATGCATTAGTGAATATTAGAGCAACTTTATGCATCAGTACATTTCCAGAGAAGGCACTTGGACTTCAATCTGCAAAACCACTAAACCAGAAAAAGCTCCAACAATACGTTGAGCGCTTGTGCTTAAAAAAGACTTGGTATTAAAACCAGTTGTCTTTTTGACGATCCTGTTATTCCTGCTGCTGCTTGATTGTGAACAGTTATGAAACAAATTAAAGCTCAGGGCTTCAGGAGCCTTACAGTACATGTTCCTGCACATTATTATAGTCACAGATTAATGTGTGCCAGTGTTCATGCAGCCTTTTCCACCATTGTATGCCAGCTGGGTGTGTTCCTGAGCAAACTGGCCTGCTCACAAAGCTACAGTGTGCATGAACTAGAGGAAAGGTGCATGACGAAAGGTGCATCAAAATATAAAAAAAGAGGTTGTTTTTAATGACCGCTTCACTGGAGGTAATCACCAACCATTTTTTGAGTCACAAACAGCACATGATTTCATCTCGAACACACAGCAGATGTGATCTAGTTTCTTTGTGCTTTGATGCGCTGAAATGACTACTGCCTCTGACTGCAAGCTCTAAATATGGAAACACCACTAAGTATTACACCATGAGGCAGCAAAAGCCTGCACCAAAACAAAAGAAAGAAACAGCTTAGTTATTACTGGGATACTGACCGGTAATTCTTCCGCACAGGAACAGGAAATCTGGTAAGCCTGGAAGAGACAATATCGTGACCATGAATAACTTTAATTCCTTTAATTAACTTGTGCTGCAATATTTGGTTATATAAGGCAATGTATTTTTCCATACATGATTTTAGACAGTGTGATACATAACATTAAACTTGGATGAATCAAGCATAGTCATACACTAAAAACTATTTAGAATGGAGATCTTTACAGACTTTTTCTTTTACTCTTGGACTAGTCTTAGGCTGTAAATGCTTTGATTTAGTGCTCCAAATAATATATACCTACACAGCTGCCAGATAACTATCTAAAGGATGGACTAAATATTAGAAAAACCTTTCAGTCAGGTACAATCAAGTTGCCATATTAATTTAAATCAACATCTTTCTAAAGCAGTTGCAACAAAAACCAAACATTAAAACGTTTATAGCAGGGCTGTTTCATTAGTTTTACCACGTGTACCTTTAAATAAACAGGCAGCTTTGTGTATATACAATACAATCACGTGCACACATAGTAGATTGTGTGTTTTTGTGTGTGTGCACTGTGCATGCTTTTACAACTGTGTGATACAAAACTAGCATGAGTGCAAGTGCAATGAAATCTGTATGTCAGTGGCCACAATCGTTCAATAAAAACAGCTGCGAATCTATTCAGATTATTAACAATATGCTAAATATATACTATAAAGTAAGCGTTGCAATCCTACAACATGTTTGATTCTAATAGATGTCCCAAATGAAGGTGGCAGCAAACAGTAAAACCACTGATAACACTAACTGTGTGACCTGCATCTCCCTCAATGTCAACCCCATTCAGACATATTGACTCTTCACTAAGTACGCCTGACTGGCAGCAGAATGTAAACTCCAGACTTGTATTTTGAGTGCTGCTGTCTGCTAACCCGAATAATTCCACACTAACGCAAGACACAGTGGGCAGTGAATCCACTCCACTAGTCACATCCTGCTAACAATTAGCCCCGTTAGCTTGTTAGCTGCTAAACTTACGTTAGGCGATCCAGTTCGAACAATGGTGACTTCTCTCTTCTTTTCTTTACTTTCTCACAAAATTAAAAAAACATCGGTCCGTTCGAAAAAAAAATGGACGGCTGTATATATTAAAAACAAACGGTACTATTTTTACACTTACGCTACATTGTCCTTTAACTTTGGTAAAACTCCGATTTAACTTCGATAAGAGAGAGAAAAAAAACCTGCGGCTGTACTGGATTTGTGTGTTTTCGCCGAGTAGCCAATCAGAGGGCGGCATTCAAAGTTAGCCACGCCCCGAATAACAGTCATTGGACCAATCGATTTGAATAGAAAAGAGGTGACGTATTGTAGTACTTAAGCTGTCAGCACTTGACAAACACAACTTTTATTACGTTTGACACACCTTTGTGTTATTAATACACAATGGCCGCTGTGTATTGCTTATTGACTGTTTAAAAGACACAAGCATTATCTCAATAAATACCTAACGTACTGAGGCTTACAGTACAAAACTGCTAAACTTGCTAAAGCTAACTTCTCCTCTAGTCTTTTATCAGGGGCTTCAGCACCGTTACCCAGCAACCAGCTCCGCTTCTTCACGCTGCCAGTCCGGGTCCAGACGGTCAGCGCTGCCGTAAACTACATTATTAATGATGCCGCAGAAACTAAAGCTGTCCGAGAAGCCATATGTCAAGAAAGGAAGAGGGAGACATACTGTCGCTGGTTTCAGGATGATGTCAGGAGCAGGAGTACGGCTGTGGACCGGATCAACTTAGAATTAAAGAGCTGAAGGAGCAGTTTATAACCACAGTAAGTTACTATCACATTAATATGACACCATGAGACAGACTTCGACTGCAGCTGAGTAGCTTGTATTACTTTCTTGTAGAGCTTTCACATTACTCACACATGTCATCTCTCACCAGGTACATAACTAATACTCAAACACTACACTTAACAAGTACAATTTAAAGATTCTTTGCGTGAGTATTTCCATTTTTTGCTACTTTATACTATTTCTCCACTACTCTTGAGAAGAAAAATATAATAGAAGGTACTTTATTACATTTATTTGACAGATATAGTCATTAGTTCTGAGCAATTATTCAAAAAATATATCAAAACAGCAATGTAGACAAGTGCAATATCCAAATCACATGATGATGCTGAGATTGTTAGAACATATGATAATAAATAAAGCATTGTGTTGTTGCAGAGATGCCTCCTATAAATCATATTCTCCCAACGCAGGGGAAGATGCTTGTTGTTGCTTTTTGTTTGTTTGTTTTTGTTTTTTGGTGGAAAAGAAATCACAATAGCTTTTTTGCATATCGTTCAGCCCTACAAGTTCTTATACTTTCCAGATTTTACATGCAAAACATTTGCACTTTTGAGATATTATGCATATATACATAGATTAAACTGCACATCAGGATATTGAATAGGTATAATGATTTCTGTCTGGGTAAGCACCATTGCCTCACACTAGAAGATCCCCGGTTCGCGTCCCGGTTAGGAAGCCTGGGATCTTTCTGTGTGGAGTTTGCATGTTCTCCCTGCGCAGCGTGGGTTTTCACCGGGTTCTCCCACAATCCAAAAACATGCTGAGGTCAATTGATGATCTGAAATTGTCCGTAGGTGTGAATGAGAGTGTGCTTGGTTGTCTGTCTCTATGTGTAGCCCTGTGATAGACTGGTGACGTGTCCAGGGTGTCCCCTGCCTTCGCCCTGTGTCGGCTGGGATAGGCTCCAGCTCCCCCTCGACCCTACAGAGGATTAAGTGGTGTATAGATAATGGATGGATGGATGGATGGATGGATGGATTTCTGTCTGGATGATCTACAACATTAAATGCTGCTCACATGTTGTAAAATGCAAAACTACTATTAATAACATATTTTTATGCTATAGTATTGCTATTTTTATTTTGCTATTTTACTATAGGAATTAGCGAAACATCCTCCGCTGTTGTCTGTTTCAAAAGTCACACACAACACCTTTCACCCACACACATAATTCACACACACCTTAAACACCTTATACACTCACATGTCACACAAACATCTGCGTGCACAATGTGTTAATTGTTGAATAATTGACAGCTTAGCACATTTTGATCCATTGTTGTCAGTTCACATGTTACGTTGCTAAGTGATGAACCCGTGCTCCATCCTCCCCTCTTCAATAGGGTGTCCACTTACGTTTTGTGTTGTAGAGAAAGTGTCCATGGAGGGAGACCCAGAGGATTCAGATGAGGATGTTCAGGGCGAGGACAAGCCCACTGTGCTGTGGGAAAAGTGCTTTGAGCAGAGCATCTTTGTGGACCTCAGTGAGGATGAAAGTCTGCACCTCAGTGATCTGGAGAGTTCTTTAGCTTTACATCTGTCCCAAGCAGAGTCTGCTGCCTCTGAGGCCAGCATCCATCTCAGTGGTAAGTTTTAGTTTGTGGTTTCTTGTATCTGTCAACCAATACATCATGTTGTCTCAATGTAAAGTTTGTATTTCAGAACAAGTCACAGTTGTTCTCGCAGATTCATAACAGATAGTTGGTAAAAGGCTCGGACATGACTTTAAATCAAACAATGGAAAGTGCTGTGGCTCACTTTTAGTATGATACAGTAGCGATAAGTCAAATCTTTTATTGTTCACATGTAATATGACAGATCTAAAGGTGTTGAAATGATAAACGATTGGAGATAAATGTAATGACATACTGAGCAGAGCCACAGACTAAATTATCCCTCTCATTGTTAATGGTTGGCAGTCTTTTAAAAAAGTTACAGCAACAGGCTTAAATTAATCACTGTGACCCTCTAATTAGGTATTCATGTAATTTGCGTTCTTTAATTTGCAGGGAGCGCAGAGCTGTCGCCCTTAAATGACACCTCCTCAGAGAGCAGCAGCGTCAGCAGTCAGAGTGTGAGGGTGGAAAAGAGCAAGACCAAGAGCAGCAGACTGCATGTGTCCGCCCAAAGACCAAACACAATGCAAGACCAGGGGTACGAGGACACGGGACAAAACACCAGCGATGAGGATCAGGAGGACCTGCCTTATGATGCCGACCTTGGAAGCCCCTACTTCAACCAGACAGGAAGCTCTGAGGGAAACGCGAGCTCTGATGGAAGACGCACTGTTCATGCAAGTCCTGAGCTTCCTGGTCTGTTTGAACTGCTGCCAGAGGATGCAAACAATAAACAGGGGAAGGTTTTAGAAGCTGCCAAGCCAAGTGAGGTTCTTCCACCGTGTCCTGGTCCTGCAGACATTAACCAGCTGTTGCTGCGACACTTTTCCCAGGAGGAGCTGCTGCGATCAGGGAGACTGATCGAGGCAGAGACCCTGCCGGAGGTGTCCCTGCTAGAGAGCATGGACGACACTCTCTTTAGCTTGGCTCCAACACTCAACAGTGCAGCTATGATTCATAACCACACAGAGAGCGATCATGAAAAGAGTAAAAGTGCATCAGAAAATACAAGTTTAAAGGAGGAGACAGAAAAGGAAACTGATCATTTCACATCTGCTGCTACTGACAAGGACACATCCAGCTCTGCAAGTACAGATTCAAACCAGTGCAGTGGGGATTTCAGTGCAGGTGGAGTGAAGCAGGAAGAGGCAGAGGAGGATGTTGAGGTGCACAGAGTCCCTCTGCTGCGTACCAGATCCTTCAGTGAGATGAAGTATGGCCAAGGCCAAGTCCACTACCCCCTCCCTGACTTCTCTAAGGTTGCTCCTAAGGTAAAAATCCCCAAAGCTCCAAGTGGACCAGCCAGATCTGTTCCTCAGTGCCAGAGCACCATGCACAGAGCCCAGTCTTCCCCAGGGATGTTAGAGGTGATCAGCAGAGTCCTGGAGGATTCAGTCCAGCCATCAGAAAAGCCATATGTCTTCAAAGATGATGACAACCAGAATCCTCCAGCACTAGTGCATCACCTGCAGGTAGAAACCTTCAGAATCTACTTTCTTTTGCTTGTATTTCATCATACTATGACATAGCTGTGCTTTTAAACAGATTTCTAATTTCTTTAGGCTGAATATGATAAACTACTAACCAAGTATGCAGAGGCAGAGAACCTCATAGACCAGATGAGGCTGGGAACCAATGTAAGTTGTCTCTTTTCTTTTCTTTTTTTTTTCTTTTTTTGTTGTGAATCACATATGCTTTTAGAAATCAAAATGAGTTAAAAAATAAAAATAAAAAATCTTAGTATAAGTTGTCAATTTACGGGTCTCTTCACAGACTCAGCCCTCCTCAGAACTGATGCTTGATTTAGAGCATGATGATGACGACGATGAGGCTGATCAGGGCGAGTTAATGGAGGGAAGCCATCCTGGACCAGCTCCTCACCTTTCACCATCAGGTACGTCTCTGTTTCTGACATTTGATATTATGACAAGTCAACGCTTTGCGGCCCTACCTGCAAATTATGCAGTGAAGTGCAACTGGTATCCATAGAGGGAAATGGGGTCAAATGACAGTATTCTAGCTACGCAAACGTCTTTAGAAATGGAGAAAAAACTCTGAATTGGCCACAGTGGTTGCTCATTTTCACATTTTCAGCAAAAAGAAATAAAAGTCATCAGGGTAGGCAAAATTGATTTTTCCTGAACCAGGCCTAAGCCTGTGTGTTTTTATTCAAACAAGGAATGATCAGAAATTGAAATTATTGATGATTATTATTATTACATTATCACAAACTGCACTCAGTCTTGTTCTTGTCACTTCTAGCAGGAACATAGTTTGAATAC
>OMNN01040164.1:0-21255 GCA_900302755.1 Chromis chromis | reverse complement strand
TCCGTTTTGGAAGGTGTGGGGGCAGGAGGGAAAGTGTTAGGAGGCAGTGTGTGTGTGTGTGTGATGGTGGTGTTCAGTCTCACCAGTGGAGCCAAATCCCATTTTCGTGTGGTTGTATGTGTCACACAAACCATTAATTACCCTCAATGGCTTGCCTTTTGTGTGTGTTTGAGAAGTGACAGTGACAGTTATCACCACTCCCGGCTCTCTCAGTGTTTGAGCAGCATTGAGGCTGAAGCAGTGTGGCTATCAGCAAACTCATCTGCAGAACATAAAACACCACCACTGCCTTTGTGCTCACATGGGAGAGCACTGACATGGCTGGGCCAGATAAGCAGACTACTGAAGTGACAGATGTTTTTTCGCTCAGACCTTTGTATGAGTGTGTGCGTGCGTATATTGGGGAATTATTTGCTAGGCATTAGGTTCCTGTCCTGGCCGGGTGTAAAGTCTCTATTGGTTTTAATCCGGTGCTGATCTGCCTCATGAGTTCCTATCAAAAACACCAGAGAGATACACTAATAAAATCTTGCTGCTGCCAATGTATGACTTTAAACTGTAGGTATTTTCTGTCATTTATACTATGGCGCTGGCTAAAATACACAAAGCCACAGGAGAAAACTGGTTCAGTCCTGCGCTGTAGCATCAGTGCTAATAAGCTAAGCTAAGTCTAATAAACTGGTTCGAAATATGAGATTTGAGACCCACCTGGGAACTAAACGTTAAATGTAGGAGGTCAAAGAAAAGCAAAATTGTATATATATGTATGTATACATAGTTTAAACTGGTCTGATATATCCAGCTAAACCTGATTTGCCTGTGAACTATATGGAATATAATAAGTAACAGAAACGTGTGTGAAAAATAGATACAAGAAGATACAAGACAAAACCTGGAAATAAAAGTAAATAGTAAATGAATATCGAGCCTCGCAATGATAATAACATCCAGTGTGATGTGATGAGATGACCTCTGTGCTAACGCTGTGCCCTGCGCAGCGGTACAGGCTGGTTAGCGGATAATAGACAGACGACCCTCCCCCTCTATATTTCATATTGACATTTGTCATAATGCAGCTCTCATGCTGAAAATGATTTTGCTACTGGACCAGAGCTGTATCTCAGCCGCGTGATTGATGCGTTTCATGAAAATCCCACCACGTCTGTCCCTCACCTACCCCCCCACCTTCCGCCCTGCCTGACAGTCCGATCTAATGCCATTTCCAGGCAGCTGGCCAAAGGACAGACACCTGGCTCATCATAACCGCCGAATCGCTGACCTGCACAAAGTTTACAGTGTAGCCATATTTTTTTATGTCACACATTCACACATTACATACACGTAGGGGGGGAAAAATGCAGGTGTGTGCATATATTGCCTTACAAATTCCTTCATATTGATTATTTTTGCGCAATATGCCTTATTGATCAAATCACAAAAGTCTATTAGAAATAATGGCAGCCATATGCATTATTAACTTTTTAATTATACATGCAATTGAAACTACACTTTGGATCAATGAGGTGCGTGACCTTTAACACTGAAGTTAAAATATAAGGGCTTTCCTATACACCCTACTGAGCCACACATCTTTTTGACTCTGATCTGCCTAATGATAACTAATGATAGCAGATGTCAGGGAAGCAGTGCAGGAAACACACCACCACCATCCAAGCATCCTCCTCTCCTCTCCTCTCCATCATCTGCATCCTAAAGGCATGGCTGTTTTTCCACAGGTCACTGTCTGATCCCTGCGTGCCTGAGCAAGAGACGAGATGGGGGAGGACATCAACACAGTCGGAGATGGATTGCATCTGTCCACAGTCCACAGGGGCTTGCTTATCTCCTGACCCAATTGTGCACCCATATGCTGGCAAAACAAAAAAAGATCCACCTCTGCATGGTGCAATTCTAATATCTTCTTTTCTTTCTTCTCTTTCTCTCTGTTTAAGTGAAGTGTTTGTGCTTGAAGTTAAGGATTCCTGCTGCACTGAACTGTGCCAAATGAGCTTCATTTAGTTTAATGCTTGCTGTTGTCGATTTGTTTCTACCCAAATTAGAGATTAGCCTCCCTCCCTATAAAGATCCAGCAGAATAAGTTGAAATGATTAATAGCTCACTTTGGAGCCTCCTTTAATCTAGTTGATCCCTGGCATACACGTCTCTCCACGCTGGCTGGACGAATCGACTCCTCTGATGTCCTTCTGCCTGCCAGGCTTTGATGTGCAACAAATGTTTATCTGCCGTCAGGCCTGCCTATTCGTTTTTTTTCCCCCTTCCTCCCTTCGGCCCCAAGCAACAACTCCTTTTTGACATAATGATTTGCCAATACCATGCGCTGTTTCAGTGGATTTACAAGTCCCCCTGCTGTGGAGCTCGCTTTTATCCCCGAGTAGAAAAGACCGGCTTTCTTAGAGCTCTTAAGACAATAATATACAAAGGCTTTTCCTTTTTTTTTCAAGCAATTTGCTGCACAAATACTTAACCTTAAGATAATTGTGTGATTTTTAACAAATTATTTAATGTTTGATCAAAACAACGAGCACATCAGTGCTCACCAAAATGAAAGAAGTACCTTTGACAAACCACCGGCTTTGTTTACCTCCTCTGTGTACCAATCAGCCAGGGCTGGGTGGCACATGAGCTCTGCCTCTATACAATGCAAGTTTAATGTTGCCCTGACAGAGGAGATTAGATGGTAGGCAGCTCTGATTGAGCTGTTATTGTGGACCTGCAGTTTCTACTCCTTTAAGGACATCCAACACCAACTCTTCAGACACTCCTGCGTCAACAACAATGACCTTGTCCGGATCAGTCCTGGACGAGCCTTTTTCACGTGTGAGAGTATGTTGTGAAAGGAATAACTACTACCTCTGTAAACTAGGTTAAAGGTTTAGGTTGCAGGCCACAGATTACAGTGGAATTATTTATGTCTCGTCATATCATTAGATCACAGACACCAGTTCAGATCAAATAAGCCAAATATAGACAGCACACTTTCATTTACGTTAGGTTTACTGGAAGCTGTGATGAACTATTCATCACACAATAATGATATGTCCATTTTCTGCATCCGCACGTATGCAAGGGTCCACTAAGGTACCCGAGGCTCTGTGCAGATGTTTGTGTATTCTGTACGCTGCTCTGCTACAAGGCCACCAACTGCACATGCACTGGAAAACCAAAGTAAGCCATTTTAAATTGATTTATAGTGCACATGCATGGAATACATAAACACCAATCTACTGCACATGTACATCATCTGAGTGGACTCCAAGTGGACTAGTGGAGTAATAAGAACTAAACATCTGTGGTTTCTGCAGCTGTCTGTGTGCGCACCCACAAGAAAGCACAACCAGGCCCTAATTGTATTACATTTTTCATATACAGCCTGTGACTAAAATAGTAAATCCACATGTCACAATAAGCTGGAAATGAGCCTAATATTTACCACATCCTGCTGTAATCTGTGGACTGTCCACTCTCATAATCTGGATTGCATTCAGGCTTTAAAATCAACAAATGGATTTAAGTTGCCATTTCTAATTAAGAACGAGAAATTACTCCTATTAGGCTTACAGTTTGCTTTTGGAGCTTTCACATTGGCAAAATGAGGAGGTGCTCACAAACAAAGGCTTCCACAAAACCTTCCAATCAGAAGACAGATAGCTTTTAGGAAGAGGGTATTAGTAGAAACTAAACTGAGAGGCTTCATAAAGGATCTGTATGAGGTAAAAATGGATCTTTATGAACTGTAAAATCATGGAGCTACTTTAGCGGAGTCCCAAAATAAAAATATAGAACTGGAAATGAGCGTAATCAGTCCACTTTAGAGCAGTAGAAGAATGTGGGATGTATAATAAAGCAGTCCCTTCACAGTTTTCCACTAAAACTACAGTTAATTACACTTTCATTTACCACATATCACCAAAATATAACATTTCATTGATCATTTATCACAGAGTCGTAGTCATGAATAGTGCATGACAACTGTAGTATGTGATATGTCCAAGGGGGTAATATCACATTTTGATAAATAGGTGTATATTTATTTTGTGGCCGTAAATTAGGTAGGGAGATTCTCACCTGTCTTATGTCTGTCTGTTAATATGAAGCTAAAGCAAGAAGCTACATAGCTTAGCTTATCATTAGGACTAATACTACGTGGAAAGTGCTCAGTGAAGGGAACAAAATTAGCCTGCCAGCAGCAATAAAGCTCACTAATTAACATGTTATATGTTGCTTTTTTAATCCATACAAAAAAAAAAGACAAAAGATGACACCTTGCTATGTTATGTGGAGTTGAGTGAGCGGATATTGTTTTACCAAATGCAGTGCCTTCCAGGAATCTTGTCATCCTGGTCAGGTTGCAAAGCAATTAATTAATTAGTGAGTTTTACCGGGAAAAGTAGGTGAATGCAAACAAACCCAGATATTTCCTTCACAGATCTGAAAGTGGAGTAAATCTTTAGATTGAACTTGAGGCAAGCAAGCAATTTTATTTTTTGAACTGTCGCACTGTCATGAATAGAACAATATCTGGTGGTAACCATGTAATGAAAGCTGGATACCACCGTCTAAATGATCTACACTTTGCTTTGTGGAGCTGAAGAAGCTGGTGGTTGTGTAGTTACAGTGTATACAGAGCAGTGCATTTTTCACGTCCTTTTTCAAGATAATTACAAAGTAAGAATCTAGTGTGTGGGCTGTATTGTGCAATTTGTGTATTATTAGACAGCATCATACTGGTTAAAGTGACTGGTAAGAAGAATTTATGTAAACAAATGCAGGCAATATGATTTGTTTGCTAGAAGATCTGTGGCTCTGAATAAGCATAACATAACATGTTATGTGTTAATTCCTGCAAACACACAAGAATATGATGTAATAACGCAGCTTGATTTGACTTTTTCCACCTATGTCACACCACTGGCTCACGAACTCGTCGTTGTCCTTGTGTGTGCAGGTGTGAGATATGTGAATGCGCTGATGTGCATACTGACGCAGATGCTGTTTGGGACACTGTGTACAAGATGTCCAGACTCCCTCCCTATCAGGGCATCCATTCAGCGTCCGTCTGAATTATTGGCCGCCAAAAAAAAAGGGTGTCAAGGCTTCAAATATGCTCGACCAGCGCCTCAGAGAATCTTATCAGCAGCAGCCAAATTTCCAATGTGGGATAGAGAAAAAAAAAAGGAACACCTTTGCAATATGGCTTACCCCAGCTGGGCCGCATAGAGGGGAAAAAAAGGACAGAAAAGAGAGTGAAAATTGATAAAGGCTATTCAATATCTGATCTCTCAGCCTCTGTTTGTCTGCCTGGGCACTGCCCTGCTCTCATGTTGGGCTGTCTGTGTCTTTTTAATTACTGTAATTTAGGACCGCCTGCCGGATGCCTCCATCTGCCTCTCTCTGAGGTGAGACGGGCAAAAAGCCCCAAAAAGAAAAGGCATGTGATCCAACCTTATTAACAGCACTGAAACAGAGTCATCATGTTAATAATTATTCTTAGTGGACAAGGAGAAGTCCAGCAATAAAATCTTCTTTTTGGAGAATCTTTATACTCACACTTCATCCCAGTAACTCTAAGATTGCACAGCTTGTTTCTCACCCTTGGTAAGATGAGTTCCAGTCGTCATCCCCGGGACATTGTTCTAATGTGCTTAATTCACATGCAACGCTAGCCCTAATAGGACGGCTGATTCCTCATGCAATATCCTGAGGTATATCTTTCAGTGAAACACGCCACGCTGGATGAATCCGCTATGTGTGAATGTGGAAAATCTATGAGCCACCAGCCAGGGTTTCTGGTCATGCTGCTGATGAGAGATGATGGCTTTCTCCTGCAAGGGAAACTTTTGTAATCATGCACTCTGCTCGGTCAATGATGAAAAAAAAAGAGGTACAAAATGTTGATCATCACAATAAATTTGTGGAGCTTTATCGATCTGTGAAGGCGTCCCTTCATTTAGTAATCTTTACTGTCTGCTTGCAGTTTCAAAACCACAAACACAACTGGGAACTTCTGTTTATTTTTGTTATTGTAATTCAATATCTTTGAATTCATCTCATATACCGACTACCGACTGAAGTCAGGCCTGGACGTTTGCAAAAGTACAAACAAACACATGAACAGGCTTAACTTACCTCATTAGAGTGTGCAGCTACAGTAGAGGACATCCAGGGCTGGCTTCAGTCGGTAGTGAGCAGCAGCAGCAGAGCACCTTCTGGTCTGGCGGGTTGGTTTCGCTTTGTACTTCACCGGTAAATTACCTCGTTATAACGAGAAAACGATTTTGTTTTCTCGAGAAAACAAGATAATTTGGTCGTGATAACGACAAAATTATGTCGTTATAACGAGAAAACGGAGGACAATTATCTCGTTCTCGTTTTTCAGAGCGAAAAAATTAAGTTGACCCATGGCTGTTTAGGGCTTCCATAAGTTTTATATATAAGAGGCATATAATTATTTTCATTTAACTTTCTGCAAGAAAGCTACACCGGCCTTGTTTGCAGATACTTTGGCAAAAAAGCATGCTGTACTTGCCTGCAGGAGCCTCCTCATTATGGGGGTGACACCAGCTTCCTGTTGCTCTTATGACCATCATTTTCATGATGCTCGGACAGAAATGAAAAACTGACAGAGATACCTATGAAGAAGAAGATGAAGCTTGCTCCATAATTTACTGTGATATTCTGCCTGATTTTTCCTCTCTCAGAGTAATACGTTTGATATGGTTTTATGTGACACATTACACACTCTTCTCTGTCTTTTTCTCTTCAGGAAACCCGAACTGCAATTTCTTACCAAAACTTCAATCTGCCGATGGTAAAATCCAACATCATCTCTACTCATCAATAACAACAGCACATCAATTAATCCAGTTGCACAACACAACTTGGTTTTCCTATCTTTCCTATCTTTCAAGCTTGTTTCAGTCAATTTTTGCTCCACTACAATATAATCACATCTACTTCAAAACCAATCTCTATTCAAAACAAACACAAATGGTCCAGCAATGTTTTTGATTAAAATTATATAAATTATTCCTTCAAAGATGGAACACATCCTAATTCTGAAGTAAGAGGACGCAGATCACATCAAAGCGCTTCTCCATGCGCTTCTTGTTACAAAATCAAAGACCTCTGTTCAACAAAGAGAACTTTTCACAAAACAGTCTCGGTTTTCTCATGGATTTAACTTGTGTATGTGGCCCAAAAGACACTATTAGATCTTGCTACCAAAAACAGCCTGACCCAGTTTAGAATGTGGGTTTGCACAACTGACACAGAGTCTTCTGCCTTCAGCAATGAGAACGGCTGCTGACCTGCAGGCCTAGTTCAGTATAGAGAGGCTTAAAATCACTGTGAGGAAGACTCGTTTTATGTTTGTAAGAGAGTCGGAGAAAAGGGGGAGATTGTTTTGCTTCATGCATGAGTGGCTTCGCTCCATTAACCTGTGATTGTTCTTGTTTCGACACCACTGTTCTGACATAAAAGAAGGATGCTCAGAGGACCATCTCTTACCTGAGCACCAGCCTGCATTTGCAGTGATGAGTCATACAAAGGGCAGACAGGAAGTGCATGACAAACTGACGTCTACCTGATGTCAGAATTAGAATGTGCAAAGTCATAAGGCAGCTAGGAATGTGTTGACTTCATGAGGAGTTATGAATGACCATAACCAGAAAACCAGATGCAGGTAGATCCTCTTCCTGCACATTTTTTACCCTTTTTTTGTCTCATTTGAATGACTAACTTACACATTCTATGAGACATCGTCAGTGTGCTCCCTCTGATCTGAACCCACCTCCCACCTATTGGCACCTCTTTGGGACTGTCCTGTTCACAAAAACAAACCCCTTACTGGCACATTGCTGCACATCACTCACTGTCACACACACTGATCGATTGGAAAACTCAAACATTCATTCATTAGCTAAACCCGCTTTAGTCTGACAGGCGGCCAGTTCATCACAGGGCTAACACAAGAGACAGGCAATCATGAATGCTCACACTCAGCCAATTTAGAATCGCCAATGCTTGTTTTTGGACATGAAAGTACACAGAGAAAACCAACACAGGCATAGGAAGAACATGCAAACTCCACAGAGAAAAGTCAAGCTGATCTGCAGGTTTTAACCCAGAACCTTGAGGTGTCAGTGCAAACCACTGCCTGCACAATCATGTTGAATTTAAATAATAAGTTTGAAACTCTTGAAAGTTGTATATGATTTACTAAAATGCAGTTTCACAATATGTGACATCAGCTAAACAGGAAAGATGAACTAGATAATTTAAAGAAATAGTTCAACATTTTGGGAAATACCTTTATCTGGTCTCTTGTCAAGCCTTAGAGGCACTCTTATGCACCAACTCCTATATCCATATGTTAATTAGAAAGCTACTTTTAGCAGCTGGCTAGCTTAGTATAGTTAGCCTAGAAATAGCTAGGCTGGCTCTATCCAAAGCCAAATCCACCCATCTCTAAAGTTAACAAATAATATTTCAGACATCATTAAAGCAATTATGAGATTATAGATACAATTGGGGTGGTGTTAAAAGTGCCTTCTTTTAGACTGAGGCGTTTTCAGCAAGATTAATACCACAATATTAAAGGCAAAGCACTAGATAATAATAAATGATTGTGAAAAGTAAAAATGATAGTATGTAAAGCACTGACTGCAACAAATGGTTGGTGCCCCCTTTTTCTCTAATACACTGTGACGACAATACAGTTTATACCATCAAGCCAATAGATACATATAATTGAGCTGTATAACACACATAATGCATAAAATGAGGAATACCCTCAGCAGATATAGTGATGTCGGGGGCAGGTTATTGAAGTAGTAATAAATGACACAGCCAGTAATAGCGGAGAGCAGCAGGTAAAGCACTGACATGTGATTGACTGTGAAAGCCTCTCAGATCTATCTCATTATCTTGATTAATGTTATTGGGAAGTGTTTCAATCTGACTGGTAATCAAAGAGTCGTCTGATAGTGAACTGCACTGCAAAAGCTTATGTGACTCTTCACTTGTCATTTATCATTTTAAATGGGTGATTATGATTATTGTTGATATGCAACAATATGGAGGTGACAGGTCAATAACTTTGGGTGACAAGATGATCTATATAACAAGCACTACTTATAAACAGAAGAAGTAATCAGTCTTGATGATCTACATCACAAACAACAACATTTTCAGGTGTACCTTGGTGCTTAAGAATCCATCCATTAGTGATGCACCTCAGACAAAACATTCCATAAAGTAACTTGTGAAAGTGCAAGACTGTAAGTGCACCACATGAGGTCATTTGAAATGGAATTTCTTAGGAAATGCACCTCTGTAAAAAGTTTCGTTTCACATTACTGCAGTGGATTTGAGCCAGGATTGCTATTTGCTGACAGCATTCAGGGATCTCCGGTTGTTTCCAACTGAGTGCCATATCATTTTAATAAGAGGCCATTTCACAGTGAGATATTTTTCATTGGACATTCATCCTGTATGTGTGCGTGTATATCAATGCTCATTGTGCTGAGGCATACATTGCCAAACAGTGTTTTGACCTGAAGCGCTATTAAAACTGATATTTTGTGCCACACCCAGAGCTCTTCCTCTAATTCAATTCCAGAGGACTGCTTGTTTTGACGTCTTAAACTCTTGCTTTCCCCTGTCATGGGAATAGTTATGTTTGAGAGTTGGTAATATTCAGAGGAATTAAAGAATCAGATCTGTTTTAATTTCATGCAGCTGGGAATTAATTCTCAGATGTCTCCTTTATACGATTATGTAAAGAGCAGAACAAGAGCTAACTTCACCAAAGAAGGAATTCTGCTTCTTAGTTTCCCCTTCTGTTGAAACAATATGCTAATATGACACGCTGTGTTTTGAAACTATGCATGCATTCAACAAAATATTCAAAAGTTACTGTTATTTGGCAGAACAATACTATTATGCAATATTTATATATTTGTTTGATATAGTAGCCTAAATTCAGCACACATAAGAAATGACAGAGAATGACTAGTCTTTGGGTTTAAATCACAAGATTGTATGTCGAAAATGTGAATGAATTAATTTGGCATGTCAGTTACTACGACATCAGAGTGTAGCTATAACTTCAGATACTCCTGATGCTGCACATCCAGCATGCCACTGTGGAATGGGTGAGTTTTCTTTATTTGTTAGCTACAGAAGGTATTCTAGATTAGTTTAGGCTCCTTGCTTATGCTTCACCTGAGAGGCAAGAATGCTTAAACTACTCCACTCAGCTCAAAGTCACACAGTCAGATGCAGAGCAGCAGCAATCAGTGGAATACCAGTGCTCAATACCCAAATCACAAGCCATGAGGCTTTTCACGACTCCCATCACATTCGTTACTCACAGCCTCTTTGGCTCACCAGATCCCAGGCCTTTTGCAAAGAAATGGGAGATAAATTGAGCAAATTAAGTGACATCTTTATAAAGGTTGGCAACACTTGACCAGCTTAAGCACGAACACCATCCAACATTATAATCAAAAGAAAACCATCAGAAACAGCATTGTACGTTAATCCGCCGTGACTCATCTGCATGAGAACAAAAGAATATGTTTTGTGTTCTGCGTGGTGACTCACCCACTTTTTTTCCCCGCCTCCTCTTCTTCTTTCTGTCACTTTCATTCTTTATCTTTCTCTCTCTTTCCATATCTCTGTCCACATTCCTTGGAAAGCATTTCATGCCTGAGCAAAGTGCATCTGTTTATCTTCATCCATACCTCATTGCTCTCCTCATGGCCTGAGGATCTGCGAGAAGCTATGAATTATTCCAGTGACAGACCGACAGAGGCTCACCTCAGTTCACCCTGATGCACGTGGGGAGCCGTGTACTAATGGTTACGCATTTAAACCACCTACAGTGCACATTTCATAGTAGAAGTACAGGGAAACTACTTGAAAATTTCACCTCCATGTAACCCTGAAGCCTTGAACATCCTGCTGCATATTGCAACAAGGTTTTCACACAGTTGAATATGTACATGGAGAGATGACAGAAAAACATACACGCACTCTGAAAGCCATAAAACACAGGCCTGACTCGTCTCTCACACTCTTGTCTGTACATATGATGTCTCACGCCTGACATTTGCTGTCCAGCGGTGGAGGAACGGAGCTGTCAGAGTTCATCTCATCTGCTTCCTGTCACACTCACACAGCATCAATGCCCCGGTGACTCCAACCAGCTCAATGACAAAACGCCCGCGGAGGAAGGACAAGAAGAATCATTTTTTAATGGCTCAGTCAAGAGTTGGAGAATCTTTGCTTCAAGTTTCAAATGACCAGTTTGGAATTCCAGCAGTGTACCACACTGCATGATTGATTGATACAACAGAAAGAGAAAAACTGTCCCTGACACCAAGCCACCGCATTCTTATTATGCTTTCAAATTATTGGTGATGTTGCATCACCTACGATTCTGTAATCTTGCCATTGTGTTACTGAAGTCTGGCATTTAGAAAAAGAGAGACTCTTATCAAAGGTTCTTTTGTTTTGCAACAGCTGTCCTCAGTTCTCCAGTGTATCATGAAATGAGGTTTCTTGTATTCAGAAAATACCATTCAATTGAAAATGTGATTTATAGTCTTAAATAGCCACATCCAAAATCAAGAAATAAAATAGTATGATTAGTGATCAGAAATACAGACTTTGTATTTACCTTTACTACATTGGACCACAAACATAACATTGAGGCAACTTAACTGTAGTGGTATTAGAGACGTAGAGACCTTGAGCTGGGCAGAAGCACTGAAAAAACAGATTCAACATTTTGTATGTCCTTCCAGCCTGATAAAAAAATTTAATCTCACACCTTCTCAATAGTTTACTAATGGCCTTACTGCAACAGATAATTCTCAATGACCAATTAAAGGCTGTGTTGATTATGAGCCCGGTGCAGCAGGTAGGCAGCTACGGCTCAACTTTGGCTGTTTTTTGTGGAGATAATGATGTGATTGACCTTGATTGTTTGTGGTGTGGAAGAAATGCTGAGCATCCTTCAATGCCGTGACACTAATGAAGGGTTTCTGAGTCATTCCCCTGCCTCTTCAGGAGTAAACTGCACTAAAAGTTTGCATTCATACTTTGTAAAGCTGCATTTAGCAGTATTTATATCCTTATAGGTATGTCTCACGATTTGGAAGCCATCTTGTTAAAATTATTTCAGGGTAATAAGACCAGGTTTCTATTTAAATGCACATTGAGAGAGTCATACGTTCAGAGTCATTTAATAAAATGCTTAAAGTTTGATGACTTTACTCCAAAATAAGGTTTAAAAGCCCACAGATAAACCAGGCATGCTTTTGCAAAGTTTCACAACAATATAATTTCTCTGAGTAAAGCTCTATTAAGCTAAATGCTATTGCTAGCATGCTAACATGCACACAGTAACCAGGCTTCAATTCAACTTTGCTTTGCACTTTGACAAATCAACCAGAGGTAAACCATGACATTAAAAAAACATAATTCAAGTGTTCCACTCATGACTTTGCTAACATACTCATGTTTAGCAGATATAATGTTTACCAGCTCTTTACCTGCATTTTACCTAAGGGAGGTTTTATTTGGATACCAGCAAAAAATATACAGGCAGCATGCAAATGATCTCCTTTCATACTTACAGAAAAAGTTACAAATATAATTTCTATTGTTATGGTTAGAGAAGGGTTCACTTTAGCTAACTGTGCACAAAAGTTTTGGAGCTGTTCAACAGGTGGCAAATTCTTGACCATTGTGTTAATCCACACACTAGTCTTTTGTCGCTTTATGATCAGGGTGACTATTAAAGGCCTCAGAAGGCAGCTTTATTGAAAGGATGCCACAGATGATAAGAAAAAGACAAGAATGGGTTGTTGATGTGCTGCATGTCAGTTAGAGCTGTAGCACTTGAGTGGTCAGAATTTTACTATTTGTTGGCTAAAATGCAGTTTTGGACAGCATGGTACGACTCACAGTCTGCCACATGATGCTCTGGACAATGTGATCCTGGCCTCCAAAATGTTCACCAACTTCACCGTGCCCTTCAGGAAGAGTGGGACAACCTTCCATAAGCCAGCACTGACAACCCTAATACATATGCGTTGCAGGTGTGTGACTCATTACTGACTTGTGATTTCTGGTTAAAGACCTCACTCTTGATCTGCCCATTGTCATTTCCAATTCAATACGTAATTTGTTGTTTCATGATGTCCATTGTGTTCTAGAGAAGCTGCGCGTTGGAACAATGAATCCCTATTCCTTCTGTTAAAAAGAATAGATGGAAAACTGTTTAATATAACTAGAAGTATACTAACTTAACTTTTTCTTCATGATTAGCACCAAATCACATAGTTCTTGCCAGGGAACGTCTTGTAAATTAACAGGAAATTGCTCCGCAGCGAAGTGAAATTTGAAATTGGTGTCAGCAATAGATGAAAAGTCAGGAGATCACCAAACTTTTTAAACTTCATCCTTAGGGGAGTTAGTATGTCTTCACCAAATTTTATGGTATTCCATTAGACAGCTGTTAAGAGATTTTAGTCCGTAGCTACCAATGCTGTGGATTGACCGACAGATGCTGGCATATATAAAGGGACATGGCCAGGATAGTTAAAACAAAGTGAAGCACTGCACTGCAAGTATAAACCTTTATAATCCTCTTCTTTTGTGATATGTAACCGCTGAGTACTTGTGTTAACTGTTCAGAAAGTGTGGAGGCACATTTATCGCTCGTTAAGTGACATGTGTGACCTATGACTTCATAGCAGGAATTATATGATCTTTGTTCTGCCTCCTCTGCTACGCTGTCTTTAGAGCTCCAGTGTATTCTTTTTCCTCCTCTTTTTTGACAAACATGAAAGAACTATTAATTATTCCTACAAGTAAAACACACAGCTGTCTTTAGGTGCCTGACAAGAACCAAAAAGATTGGGTGCAGCAGCTGAGAGGTCTTTTGTGTGACTTTAACATTGTGCTGTTAGTTCTGTGGTCAAAAGCATGTGTGCAGAGGCATACTGAAGGCAGCGTGGAGGCTTTTGATGTCAGGTTCTTTTGTGTGCAAGTCTCATGGCTTTTAATGAGGCAACCTGCCTCATTATCGGAGCTCTGCGAGGCCCCGACGCAGCCACATGGTGGGATCGACTCTACTCACTGTTCTGAAGCCGCAAATTACAGCAGCTTAGCCCCTCACTGGGAATAGAGGCCAACATAGTCACTCTTTCTAATGGCACCCAAGGGACACAGAATTGTACGTACACATATGTTTGGTCAAAACTAGTTTAATAGGCAGTTCCTTTGTCAGTCCCATTAGACTGAAACTCGGAGACGTGAGGCGTGAATTTGGATGTTGTCCCCACCGACTCAGTGGAAATATTCGGTAAGCTGTGACACAAAAAGTCAGCAGTCTCTGCTTTC
Organism: Chromis chromis; assembly: GCA_900302755.1. Lineage (NCBI taxonomy): Eukaryota > Metazoa > Chordata > Actinopteri > Pomacentridae > Chromis > Chromis chromis. The sequence continues at coordinate 6,819 of OMNN01040164.1, read as the reverse complement.
AGCCCAGCCACTGTTGTGACTTTCCTCTCATTTTGTTTGGCAGTAATTTGGCGGCACAGTTAGCGGGGAAGTAAGGGTTTCTCCAGCCATGCCAAGACTGTGGCCGAATTTTAATTTCACCTGGGGACGGCTTAAAAACAGCCCGACCCAGCAGGGATGGAAATATCATTAGCAGACGCAAATTAATATGCTTCATAGTCTGTTAAATTCAGATTAACAATATTTCATTACCTATTCTACAGCTTTCCTTCAGTTACTTTAATTGACCTTCTAAAATTTGGACGAACTTTAATATGTAAATATCACTTCGTCCTTTAAAGTAGATTTGTTTTTCACAAGCTCTTTACACCGACCTTAATTAACCCTGCTTTTATTTAGAAAATTCAATATTACAGACAAAAGCTACAATGAAAGAATAATGGATTTCTTTCTTTTTGCAATCCAGAGCTTCTTTCTTATGTGTTTTTTTAATTTTCTCACTCTTCATTCCTTATTAACAATTTACTTTATGTTACTCAGTTTAATAGGATGAGAGAAAAAGATTAAGTTAATGAGGTGAAAAATGGACTGAAATAATGTTCATTTTTGGAGAATAAAATGTCACAGAAAAGGCAGAGAGATGTTTTGTGAATATAAATGGGGTTTTACTGTTTGTGTAGAGTGAGATACTACTAATACCTACTATGTCTCCCCTGCTCTGTCAACAGCATAGACCGAAAAATTTCCATGCACTCTGACCATTAACAACAAACTGCTTCCAGTAACCTTGAATGCTGTCCTTCACACAGCTCTAGTGGTTTTAAAAGGTTTATCTATTAACCTACAAACTGCCTGTTTTACTTGACTGTTGAGCGTTTTCTAACTTATTAGAGTGATTAAAGACTCACTCAATTCACAGATTACAGATTATTTTTGAAATTCCCAGGATTCCCAGGTAGTCTTTTGGGCTTGATTTTCTGACATAGTTTCCGAATACAGGCTTCTTAAACCTTAATGAAGAGATCGACTTCGTTACTTGAGAGCAGCGTGTCAAGCTGTAAACACGACACCGACATGCTGTCAAGTCAAGTCCGATTTTGCACCCGTTTCAGGTGTAGTCAGCCCACTGAATGCTTACTTTGTTATCACACCCATAGACAGTAGTAGTAGTAATAGTATCATAGTAGGTGGCCTCCTCAGCCTTCTAATCATGTAGATTTTATAGAACGACAAGAATACAAATCACAAATTTTCGTCATTGGGCTTTTACATTCTGTATAGCATACATTTTATCCTAAGTTAAGGACAAAATTCTCAACATACCCTTTTTTTAATGGGCTTTTTATGCCTTTATTAGAGAGGACAGTGGATAGAGTCAGAAACGGGAAGGAGAAAGTGGGAAATGGCTCGAAAGGTCAGACTCGAACCCGGCACGTCTGCTATCCCTCTGCATATGGGACACACAACATAACCGGTGCGCCCCAACATACAATTTTAATTGGAGTCAGACAGGCAATAGGTGTTGTGTGGACAGAACAAAGCAACTTAAGTAACACAGTATGGGCAGTCGGGACACTCTTTTGTTGAATTTGTTGAATATTTCCATGAGGAGTATGGTAAGGTTCAGACTGGACCTGAGACACATGAGCCTCTCCAGCTTAAAGATCTATAAAAAAAAATACAAACTACACAAACATAACAGGCAAACTCCACCACACAATTCTCACATAAACGGGAAAAAACACAAGCTCACAGAGGGATGACGAGACAAGGACAGTCATGCGTACAAGGACATCCCGACCCCCAGGTTATGAACCACTGTTCTACTAACAGCTAGCCACTATCATCACATACTCCTCTGACCCACTGTTCATATAAAATTGAGGTTAGAGTGGCTGAAAAGAAAATACCATGAAAGATGAATGCAGCAACTTTGTCAAAACGAAAAAGCATTCTACATACAGTATGTCACTGCAAGCATGTGTTAGGTCTCTCCCTGTTGATTTGCTAATTGAACTGCATTAATTAGAACAAAAGCTTCCTGGAAGGTAACTAATCAATCTAACATCATATGTTGCAATCTGCAGTTCAAGATGACACAGTGAGTCATTCCAGGTGATGTTGTTATTTTCACAACCTTTAGATGATGTGAAACTGTGCAGAGGTGGACCAGTGTCAGCCACACCTGATGAGTCTTGTCCTGCTCCTTGATCCTGGCTCTTTGAAACACTCTGGTTTTGCCCTGAATGACACAACTTGGACACCATTTTGACTGAATATATCTCAATTTGTTCGTTGCGTGTTGAGGGCACGCCAGGACTTGCTGAAGCTCCTTCTATACTTAGCACAGGAAACAGCCACCCGGCTTTTTTTTGTGGGGAAAACTGTGCTACATTAAAATAGTGTTTGTTGCCCAAAGCAGTGGGCAAGGTGCCAAATGCTAATTGGGCGAGATGCCTGTCAGGAGTCCTCAGTGGGCTGATACCTGCAGGCCGTTTACCCAGCACCACTGCAGCTCCCTGTTTAGGTGTTTATTTTGGGCGTACAGCCAGTGCCCTTCATGTGGTCGCCCCATCCTCCACACAGACAATTTAACATCCCGCCACACACGCCGACAGATCACTTGATCTTGCGTGCACAGCCCATCACATGAATTTGGTATTAAATCATGGAAGCCCCACTGATTTCCTCATTTGGGCGACCCACACTGCGTTTCGCCTCAAGCAACTCTTCCCATATTGTTTCAGCTTTACCAGTTTGTCTCAGATGCTGATAATTTGAGTATGTATGAGTCAGAAACATGACTTTGTACATTGGCATGCAAGCAAATATGAATCAGTAACTACCGCATATGGGGTTCCTTGTTGTTCAATGGTAAGATCAGCCCATTTCAATATCCTTAAATAATTAACTAATGCATATAATGTAAAGTGTATCCTTGATGAAGAGAGACAAGGAGAGAGCTCTTAATGGAAAATAAACACAGATGAGATTGCTGAGAACTCCTGAAGTCAGAGGTATGGCCTCATACAGCTGTGCAGATTGGGTAAATATTAGAAGTGACATCTCTTCAAAAGTTTGAGGATGAACCAAGGCTAATTCATAAAGTGCACTTTGATGGTTTGAAGTGCCATACTTGTCTTTTTAAGACGTCTCACGCATGAATCTTTAATTTCCATCCTAAATAATGTGCCATGGTTTATTGATGAGATTCACTTTCCTGTGGTGCTGTGTGCTAATTGGTTGAAGTTGCACTGAGTGCCCGAGCTGAGCGATAGGAGAATAAAGACAAGGCTGCTACTCTGGATGACTTACACAGGTCGTGCTGCCGAAGTCTTGTGTGGTGTTATTGCAGAAAGCTTTGTCAGACATCTTTAGAAGTAGATGAAAGCGAAGTTTTCACAAGTTCATTCACACCCTGCTAGTAATACAGATAAACATGCACGCATTAGCATGCATTACATGTTCATGTACAACCTTTAGCACAGTCTAGCGAACTCAAAAATATGCTTTTTTATGTACTGCAGATGGGAAGCAAATGTGAACAGTAAAATGTTTGCTTAGCTACTGGCTGATGAGGACATGGGGTATGTTAGTTTGAGCCGTTTCAGAATGTGAAAATTAAATGAGCAGCCATTATTTTGTCACTTAGACAAGCAATTAAAATTACATGGGTGAGTCGGCCGTGCTAGCCTAAAGAAATGCAGTGCTATTAAAGTGTTTGTTGCAGTTAGAGATGCATTTAATGTGATTTTGCTATTATATATTATATAATTTGAAAGTTAAAGTTCCTCTCTGGTCGTTGGTTAAAGCCCTAAAAATGCATCTGTGTGTCTCAGAGTTACATATTTAGAAGTTTTTCCATGAATATAACCCCTTCCTGCCCTAAAATGGCTTAAATGCAATGACACCGTTGTTTCCTCCAGAACGTGCAGATCTATCAGGTCCCTGTCTTTCTTTTCACCCACCCCCTCCTCGCTCTGTGCAGTTGCAGCTCACCTATGACTCTGCTCAAACTGTGCTTCACAATAATATGAAGCTATGGTTGCAATATTGGAGTAATTCAGTTGTACACGTTTGAACTGGAAACCAATTCTGAAGAAGAAGAATGACACAGAAAGCCCCATCATGCAAGCTGATTGTTACGTTTTGTTCAAAGGAGGGCCCAGATGTAGACATACACAGTAGGCAGGCAGATTAAATAAACAAAGAAAAACTTAATTAAACTTATGGGTAGGGTGCATAACAAAACTGTCTGGAAGGCAAGACAGAAACAAAAGTGGCTGGGGATCCAGGGAGGTCTGAAAAGATGATTCAAAGGAAAACAAAGTCAATCTAAAAAGGGGTGATAAAAGACTCTATAATTGGAAACACTGGGGACAATGCAGAAATAATGGGAGGTTAATGGAGAAGAGTGTAGCAAGGTAAACACCAAGGACAACAAGGTAAATAGAGGTAAGCAGGCAGGTGAACAGATAAACTGGCAACTAAATAAAGGGAGAGACAAGGCTGAATATACAAAGAGGCTGATTGACAAGATAAGACACAGATGAAACCAATGAGGCAGGTGATCAAAAAGGAGGGAAAACACACAAAGGGAAGAACAACAACAAATGGAGAAACAAGAGATTATAAAACAGGAATAAACTACAAACAAAACCAAAGACAATGACATTGACAGGATTAGTTCCTTAGGTTTGTTGCATATGAAACCCCAGGAGTCTGTGTTTTTGAGACTGTTTGACACTGTACTTACACGCTATGGTGATAACTGCTTATTTCGCTGTCAACACAGCTCAGCTATGGTGCTGGCTGCTTATTTCGCTCATGATATGTCTTCTAGCATATAAAAAAAACACCATATGGACATGTTAAGACGGTAAAAAACTAGAGAAGGTCTTTAAATAGGCGTACCTGCAGCAGTTTCATAAGGCAATATTTCAAAATTGTGGTCCAATAACATGGTAAAATGATTAGGCTACAGTGGTATATTCAGATTTTTTTCTTTTTCTCTTACTCTTGCAGTACATTTTGTTGCTCAGCACCACCCTCATGTTAACAAGCAGCAACACAGAGACATCAGAGGACAAGAGAGAGAAGAAAAAAATCTCTACCCACCAGATTTTGAGTGGTGCCTCTTGTCCGTAGCTCAGCTCTTCATTACTGAATGCAATTATTTGCTGCAACTCCATTGTCAAAAATAATAATGATAATTCAGTTTTCCTGCTTACTGACCAGTGATATATCGGGGCAGCTTTAGGGAGCTTCATGTGAGTAATTGGGGTCAGAAATGGCCACCCTCCCTCTCACCCTTCATGTGCTGGTTGGGGAGAGAGAAGGTCAAGATCAGAAGCAGCGCAGCAGCTAAAACAAGCTAAATCACTGCTGGTCATTTCTCAGCCACAGAGATGTGGTGGCCATCAAGGGTCACATCTCTAACAGTGATTACAGGCCTGATGGTTGCTGCTGAATTACAATCCTAATGTTACATCTGCAGTCAAAAACAACAGAGCAAACGGAATAAAAGATGCACAAGCTGGATAATGCAGCAGTGATTGTCTAATCGATAACGTATTGTTCCATTTATCTCAAGATGTGCAAGATAACCGTTGCAACATAAAACCCATTTCAGATAACAGCAAACTTTAATACTGGCTTTTGACACTGCCTGCATTGTTTTTATGAACACAATAACCTAAAGCTGTCTAAACTAACAGCCAAGTCCTGGGGCACAAAATTTCATAAAGCTGTGTGAAAAACAACAGTAAATTGCCCTTATAAACTGGTGCCATGCTGAAATTACCTGTGGAGCACACTTAAGGCTTCTGCAATGGATCAAATGACACTACTGAGAGTCTGTTTTCCCTTTTCAGTGCTGTCTAGAGCAAAATTACATAATTTGCGCACCTTTTTAACCTCGGGGCAGCCAAGAGTTATAGAGGGCTGCATGTGCCATGTGCTGGAGCTGCTCCACTGTCTGTCCATGTTTCAGCAATCTCTCTTCAAACATCATTCACCTGTGGTGCCCAAGGTGGTTGAACAGCTGAAATTACTAAACAAAGTCATTTTCTCACACATCCATGTCTGAAATCTATGATACTGTTTAACCCAAAGCTACCAAGGCAATTGTGGAATAAGCATGCTGGTGGTAAAGTAATTAAATGCTATAGGGGTGCCACAATGTTGGTCTGTCCACCTCTTCTTGACAGAGATATCTCAAAAATGACTGGATCGATCCAATAGCTACAACTTTGAATGTAGTAGTCGAAACTAAATTTAAAGGTCCAGTGTGCAGGATTAAGTGGTATCTAACGGTGAGGTTGGAGATTGCAACCAAAGCCTTAATGTCCCCTTCCAAGAGAAAACCTACAGTGTGTAAGACGCTTTCTAGAGCCTGTGTTCGGTTTGTCTGTTCTGGGCTCAGTAGAAACATGGCAGTGGAACATGGTGGACTCCATAGGTAATTCCAGCATAAGAAAAACACAATGATTCACTGTCGCTGACTGCTTGCTCATAGGGAATCCAAAGGCAACTTTGGATTGTTGGGTTTTCTGTGCTCTGTTTATAATTCTAAGAAGAGTTGACTTACGAACATGTGCAACACATCCACTCTAGCTATTAAATGTTAAAACAGTTTTTGTAGAGGCAGTGGACGGATCTGTGTAGTAATGGTGCTCAGTATAGTAGTGATGTTCCCTGTAGTAGTAATGTTCCCTGAAGTAGTCTTTTCCCTGTAGTAGTGATGGTCCATGTAGTAGTCTTTTCCCTGTAGTAGTGATGTTCCCTGTAGTAGTGAGGTTCCATGTTCCCTGTAGTAGTAATGTTCCCTGTAGTAGTCTT
>OMNN01040163.1:0-73198 GCA_900302755.1 Chromis chromis | reverse complement strand
AGTTTTGTTGCCACTTGTGGTTAAAATGTAGACATTCTGTCCTCAGGGTTAGTTTATGGTTGGCCAGCGAATATAGCGTCAGGCAGTGTTTATAACCTGTACCGTGCGTGTGCCACAAGAGTTGTAGTAAAGCATGTGTTGAAATCACAGCCCTGGACTCGTCTCTTCTGCAAAACATCCCAGTATACTACAATCCCTACTTTCCATCTTGTCCTCTTTGTACTGACTGATATCAAATGAAAGAGGAAAAAAAAGTGCCTTTATCAGACAGCAGTAATGGAGAGAAGTAAATAAATACAGAAAAGAGAAAGGGATAAGTTCATGGTCAGCGTCTTGACAATCCACTTAGTCGCATTGGTAGACCGGCTACACATCACTGTGTTTAAACCTTACAAGAATCACTCATTTTAAACGAATATTGACACTAATGACGACATATTCTCATGTTTTAGCTGCTTTTAAGCTTGTCTTTAACCATGTTCAGCATTGCAAACTATACCTTGATAGTTCTTGGGGTGTCAGAAGGTTCTATCTATCTAGCTACTTTCCGGGAAAGGCAGCAGAAATACAAAGATTCCTAGAAAACCTCCTGTCTGAAAAAGAGGCCCTGCTCCCAGCGGAAAAAAGAAAAACACATTTATCACCTCACATCTATATTTAACCGTGGTAACGTGTTGAGTAATTTCTGCAAATACAAACTACTCCCATTCACTTTGGGATCACTAGATTGTGTGTTACACTGTGGACCCACCTGTGAGTAGCTTGTTGATCCAGAGCTTCTCCTGGGGTCCCTCCCAGACGCCGGGGATCCCCCCTCCTTCTGACTGCCGACAGAGGAGGAGTCTGAGCAGCTACTGTGGACTGAGAGACCCACAGAGAGTATGAGAGAGGTGGCTACAGGTTAACAGATAGCACCAAGTGTAGACATCATTCAAACGTGGTCTCTTTTTCCAAATAATGACATCATCATCACGAGGAAAGCATGATTTAAATGTATGTTTTTTCCTCCCCATTTGCATTATACTGCATAAGTGCACTTTTTTAATGTGAAATTCACTCCATCATAATTTGTTCCTGTAATGAAAAGATTGAAGCTCAGGTATGGGAGAGACAAAGAGAGGAGTCAGAGTGAGAAGGCATTTTTCTCATCCTGTTCAGTGAATTTCTAACACCATGTTCTGTCCCAGAGGACAATTCATGCATTGAAATCCTGAGCTGCGCCACTCAATGAGACACCTGGTGAGCAGTATGTGCATTGCACCGAGCCATGAATGGGAAATCACTTTAGCTCTGGGGCAACAACGGCCTTTGGAGACTGAATGGTGGGTCTGGAATCTGAGGAATTGTACCGAGTTTAAGTGTTTTTATCTCACGGTTTTGTGGTGTATCTCTGTGGACAGACCTTGTTTTTAAGAGGAATTTGGTAATATCATTATATATCATCAGTTTGCATGATCATAACTTTTCTTCACCCTGCCTCTAATGGTCCTATAATTATGTGCATTTTAAAGGTTGATTTATGACCGTGTGGGAATTGTTTTGAACCTGTTGCTAATTATGCGTCCAGTGTCTCTTACCCCAAATGTCTGTGGCTTCATGCACTATATAAAAGCTTTCTCTACATTGTGCCCCTACTTACTTTAAACATGTGTTTCCAATAAAACTGTTAAAGATTTGCACCTAAATTCCATTGTAGCTTCTCTGGAAATACAGCAACAGGGCTGAGTTATATAGTACATGGGATCAAATGATGATGCATAATATTAAAGATTAGCTTGTAGTATCAAACCCACAGCAAATTAACATCAAGCTCTGCAGTTTAGCACTTCTCAGCTTCAGGGTTTTGCTTCGATGGCCCACTACTACCCTAAAATCCCAGACCAAGTTAGGAAGAAGCTTATGAGCAAATCTGAGCATAAATCTGCTCAGGAGTTGATAAAAAAAAAGACTGAAAAAGAGCTTTAAAAAAATAGAATATCAGCCTTACATACAAAAAAATGGGGACTTTTTGGCCTAACTAAGCTGAACTGCAGGCCATGTTTACACAGAGCAGATAGGTAACAAGGATGGATACATAATATCTATAGTATGTAGAGTTAGCATACTGTTTCCAGTATTGATGGAGAACACCTGTGATTAAAAAGGTTGTTTGTGATGATTCCAGGTTTTCTGCACCTTTTGTAAAAGAAATACCGTAATACAATTGAACTTTAGTTATTTTTTATGATTTATGGCATTATAACTGAGTTCTGTCTCTTTCTTTATGGTTGTTCTGTTTCCGTAGAGGTGCTGGACTTTATATTGCAGTGAAAAATGAGGCCACAGTGTCCAGAAAGCAAATCTGAAAATAATGAGTACTTTAACGTTTTGATACTTTAAGTACATTGTGCAAATATTTCTTTACTTTTATCTGAGAGATTAACTGAATCCAAGACTTTTACCTATAATTAAGCATTAATGCATTGTTGTTTTGTAATAGTACCACTAATAGTAGTTCATGATGCATAGGAAATCAGAGTTAATAAAGAGTAATGTTGCTTTATCACCCTCTACACGTGATTAAGAAAAGGACAAGAAATACTACTTAAAATCTGTAATAGCTGTTTAAGCACAGCACCCATGTACTGTTTATGGATACAGTTTAAAAAATTAAGACAAAGGTTGTCACTCCTGCGTCTGCCTTAAAAACGGTTAAAGGCAGACACAGCGGTGGAGGTTGTGACGGGATTTGATCAGAGTAAAATGTGCTTCCACAGTTGAGCTTTTTGACTGCGCTATATATTCTCCGCAGGCATGTCACAGCTCTTCAAAATTTCTCAGTGTGAGACAAATATCAAAAATTCATAGAGTAGCCTCGGGGTGCGAGATTGAAAAAAACATGTACCACATTATTACCTTGTCACATGGGGAGATACACCCAGGACCCGTTTTGTTTCCTGTCTGTAATCTCGGGGCCACATCACTTTCGGCTCAGAGAGCAAATTTGAACAATCCAGTAATCCAATCTGGTCACATAAAACCCAGCGACGTCCTGAAGACACAGTTTGAGCTGACAAATGGTTTCTGTTTCTGCGAGGTGAGTAGTGGAGCTGTGTGGTTTAAACTAAAACACCTCACTGATATCTGGAGTTTATATTCTGTTGTGTTCAACTTTTACTGCAATGATGTCAGAACAGGCAGAGTTAAGTTTGTTTGCAGCACAGAAACTAAAAGCAGTTTTCCCAAATTCAGTGTGTGCACATGAGACTTCCAGCATTAGCCAATCACTTGAGCGAGCTGAGTTATGACTTTGGGAGCAGTTTAACAAAGAATTTATGTACGGTGGCATCTTGCCGTTGTCATAAATAAAAACAAACTGATGTCTGTTACGTCCCACTGCCAATGATGGCCGGCCAACTTTTTCATACAATAAGCAGTGATGAGTAAAATAACTGTCACAAGTAATGAATCTTGGAGCAGCGGGCTAAACTGAATCAAGGGCTTTCAGAGGGGAGGCGGAGGCGTGGCTATAGATGACTTCACTGTAATCTAATACAGACAAGAAGATGGCCTCAATTATTTGCTTACTACTGAACATGGGAAAATGATCGTAGTTTACTGCAAAGTGTGCCAGTGTACTATTTAAATGTAAGTTTCCGATCCAAAAAGATCCCCTCTCAATACTCGGTCCATGAATTCCGCCTTGTTGGCATTCAATTTCACAATAAAAGGTGCATCTAGTAATTTGTCAAAGGCTTGTTGCAGGATTTCAGTGGCTGACTGGGCAGTATGAGCGAACAGAACTGTATCATGTGCGTACAGATAGACATTACAATTTGCCATAATATAACATAATATTGTAGAAATTATAAACCAGAAGGGACCCCAAATTGAACCTTGTGGGACTCCTTTAGACAAAGGTAACATTGCTGACAATGAAACAGGTAGTCCTGAAACTGTTTACACAACTCAAAACCAATATCGTGAGTTTTTTAGAAACATGTTTCAGTCGACAGTATTGAATGCTTTTGTTAAAACAATGAAGAAGAATATTTGTCTCTGTCAACAGAAGATACTACATCATTTGTATCCCAAGTAATGGCAGCGACTACTGTTTTGCTGTGAAACCTGACTACTTGGGACTTAAACCTTTAACCTTTCTTGACATTTATTACTCAGGTTTTACTGAGCATGATTATATTCTGTCTGAGATTACTTATTACTTTTTTAATGTTAGTGATCTACCTGTAAAAATAAGTTTAGTTTCAGGACACCAGACGTAATCACTGAAAGAATTACAAATTTAAAAACATTTCTGATAAAATGTACCACGTTATCATTCCAAAACTATCATGCATATGATTTTTTTTCTCTGTATGAGAGTGCTGCTGATACCTGTAGCAACCCAACACATACTGTACAGTAGATGCACTGCAAATGTATTTTTTCTTAAGCCTACCTCTGTCGTTGAGGCTGTAGATGGAGTCCAGCTCTGAACCCTGAGTTCCACTTGCATCCAGGAGAAGCTTACTGGAAATTCCCATGCAGAGAGACTCCTTGAGACACAACTCTGAAATGAGAAGAAATGATTCTTTGTAAAGAAATTCACAATATAGCATTTTCTTATTTAAAGCATATTACAATAAAGTCAGATATTTTCACTTTTATTGATGCCAGTAGTTAGCCGCAACTTCAAGAACAACAGCAGGTAACTGCAATGTGTGGGTCCCCTCTTTAAGCGAGTATCTTCTCCAAGGTGATACTGTAATCTAAGCCAGCCACAGGAAGCAATGCTGAGATGCAAGAGTTTTCGGATACAAGGAGACATGTGATAGTCAGCAGTTCCTTGTGTCTGAAAAGCAAAGGAACTAAAAATCAAACAGCAAAGTGGCCAGGCGGTGATATTTTTACATGTTCTGTACTCACAGGAAAGGCAATTATTAGCCCAGATAAAGTTACACTAAGACAAATCAAATATGTTTAGTCTGCAAAAATCTTAAACCTAACTGGTCTCCTGTATCCTTTCAACAACATTTATAATAAACTACAAAAAAAAACCTAAACCACTAAATAAAATGACTCCCTCCACTATTTCTGGAGTGATATTTTCAGATAACTCGTCCACATAACAAAGGTGGTGATGGCATATTTTAATAATTTGCATGTGCCAGATTTACCTGCTGGCCTGTGCACAAGCTCTAGTCTGCTATAGCCCGTTCTACCTCCACAGCACCATGTTAGCGCTGCAGAATGGTCTGGCTGCACCAATAGAGGAAAAACACTATGGCTAGTTTATATTTCTTTAAGGCAATTGCAGTCCAGGATGCTGCAAAACAATGTTGAGGTGGAGAACTTGTTTTGGTGGCGATGTGCTGACCTTAATATGTCTTGGCTGTAACTCCACACCGTGGCCTCCTACCACCCCTCCATCGCCAGCCACCTATCCACTACTGGCTGCAGCTTGAGCACACCAGTTAATCTATGATTCAAACACTGTAAAACTTCTCTACATTACACACAGACAAGCTATATCATTAGAGTAATTCAGCCATACATGATCAAGCCAGAAAATGATTGAAAATGCTAAAAAAATAATTAAAAATGGTACCCCATGGGTTCCTCAGGTTTGTTACGTATAAAACTTCAGTATACTGCAGTTTCAGAGTGTTGACTGCTTATTTTGCTCATGTTGTGTCTTGCATCGTATAAAAAACTAAAAACTTGGCTTTTCACAGGAGAGGGTGATTAAAATGGTTAATTTATCGAGAGAAAACACACTGAAATAGTGTTGTGAGGATCTCAGAAAGAACAGCTAGCAGACTGTGGGGAGGTATTTGTTAAATTTGGCAAAGAATCTCAAATTGCACCTTTAATTCTGCAGTGGACACATGTTTAGTGTGTTTTCCTGCTTTAAACTCAGTGCTTGCTGAATCTGTGTCCAGATAATCCCATAAGATCAGGATGATGCTTTATTTTACCGCAACTGACAGCCTTGGACTCATAGTGTACACTTAAAGGATCAAGTGTATCATCTTTTTTATTCTATGCGTCCTTCCTTGGTGACTACATCACGCACAATGCATCTAAATTCTGGCAGTTTTTTCCAGAGATGTGTGTGCTGCGTTCGAGAGGCTAATGTAGCCTTGTGCAGGGATGAGTTATGTCACCTGTCAGACTTCACGCAGCTTCCTTTAGAGCTGCAAAAGGTTTTATCCGACTCTTTTTACACATGTGTCAGTACCGGCGCTGTTAAATGTCAGCGCACTTTCCCTTCAATACATCAGCATTGAGAAGCAGCAGGTTTTTTTGCGTAGATTCTAAGCTGATGAGAGTCTTGCCTAAAGGTCTGTCTGTACCTGTGTTGTTGATGGCGTGTGTCCACAGCAGATGGGCGATATCATGAGTCCAGGCCTGTTTGCCTTCCCTGTCCTGCGCCTGCAGCGTGATGCAGTCTTTGGTTCTCGGAGCTGTTCGGACCCAAACTTCGAACTTCAGTCCGTCCTCGCCAACACTCTGAGTCAGACCCATCTCACCCGTCTGTACAGAGGAGAGGACAGAAGTGTTAAAAACCAACATGAGATATGAAGAAAGAAGATTTTTTACTCACAGGGACCATCCTGTCACAGGCGTCTTCTTCCCAAATAAGCAGCCGAGAAATGTGAGCACCTCAGATTTAGCTCCATACAGAATATACACCAATCAGGCATAACATTATGACCACCTGTCTAATATTGTGTTGGTACCCCTTATGTGGTCAAAAATGATCTGAACCATGGGGCATGGGCAAGAGGACCTCTCAGGGTGTCCTATGGGGTCTGGCACCAGGACGTTGGCAGTGGATCCTTTGGGTACTCTGGCTTGTGCAGTGGGGCCTCTGTCAATCCAACTTGTTCCACTGCATCCTGTTGATGCTTGATCAAAATGGGGTCTAGGAAGTTTGGAGGTCAAATCAACATCTTGGGCCATTGTCATGTTCCTCAAGATGTTCCTGATAGTTTGATGTTGTTGCCATGTGGTGGGGTGCATTTTCCTGTGGGGGTAGGCCAGTGCCATTTGGGGTTGCCATTTGCATGAGGGAGTGTGCTTGTTGTGGGACAATGTTTATTTGGGAGTCTAAGTCTCATCAAGATGGATGTTAAAATCCAAGGTTTTCCAGCAGAACACCACATAGTACGAATATGATCAATGTTATTCACTTAACCTGTCAGTGGTCAGAATGCTGTGGCTGATCGGTGTGGGTTTTACACGTAACTCTTCAAACAGTCAGATAAATGGAAACAGAGCAGTGTGTGTGTGTGTGTGTCAGCTGTGCACCTTGATGCTGTGTTTGTAGCTGTAGGCGATGCGTCCCGGCCCAGGGCTCTTCTGTTTGGTGAAGATGACCATGTGCTGGTAGAGGAAAACGCTCCTGACTCCGGCCCGCTTCCTCCGACCGCCTCCACACACCGTCAGCTCGCCCTGCCGCACCAGCTCGCCTCGCTCCACCACCGGGATCTGAAAACACACACTCACATTAGGATACTCATGTTGGCCTCGGGCCCGAGCCCAGGGCCTTAATCTGCAAAAGATACCATCTTAGTTTCTATCTTAACTTGAGCTGAGTTTTAAAATCATGTTTTCTTTGCCAGTGGGTTCAAGTACAGTCCACTTGTTTCAGATTATGTAGGGATTATCTTGAAACAAGTAACAATATCTATAAAAAAAAAAAAAAAAGGAGGTTACTGTATCTGAGAATTCAACTGAGAAACAAAAAACAAAAGTTTGAGATGATGAACGACAGTTTAAAAAACTGATTTTGCTGCTCTGGGCTGCAAAAATGACAATATTTAAAGTCCATTTTTGGTGAAAATCTACTTTTTTTCCTTGTTAACACGTCCATGGGGTGTTATTTTATATAGTAGAAGACATATTATTAGCAAAATCCACAGTAAGTTGCTGAGGAGGCAAAAGTGTTGACATACATTTATTTTAATGGATAAACCTCTAAATATGTAACTTTGATACACGGAGATAAGTTTTTAAGGGTTTAATAAATGACCAGAGACGCACTTTAAAGGTCATCCTGGTGTGTTGACACATGTATGACTTTATTATCAGACCTCAGCACCATTTGTCTGTGTTTTAGAGCCAAATCTCCAACCCTCCCTCCTTCACCTACTCTAATTTTCAGAATAGAGTTTCGAGACATTTCGACTACAAAGACTGAAAAGCCTTATTCTCATTTCAATAAAGAAAAGGACAAAGCAGTGTTATTATTACGGGGCCTTGCATGGTGACATATTCCCACTTCGTATGGATGCTTCTTTGTGTTGGATCTTTGCTTTAATTGGCCAGCTGAGTCATTTCTTTTGTAAAAATGTGACTTCATTGTTCATGTCAATAACAGGGTTGAGACTTTGTGCTGCTGCTGCAACGCAAATCAAAGGCAGATAGGCACTTGTAAAAGTCAACAGTTGCATAATGCTCCTTCAGGACTCAATACGAGACTTGCAAAGATGCAAACAACGAACAAACACAAATGACACATCCTGCTGACAATTCCACTCCGACAATAAAAATTAAAAAGGCTGATAATTTACGAGCAACCAGTGACATAGAACTTTATTTTTAAACCTCGAGAGTTGTGCGGGTCATGATACAAGTGATGCTTCACACACTTTACGGACACCCACCTCCACACCCACCCAAACACACACACACACTGACACACACCTGCGCTTACAATCATTTTTACCTGAAGAGCTGTTACAGCGCGATTTGAAGTAGCTCAATGGGAGTGTTTGCGCTGCCGTAATCTCTCCCCTCGCTCGAAAGGGGGGAGGCGTGTGTGTGTGTGGGAGTCAAACGTTTGTCACGACTACCGCTGAATTATAGTGCTGTGTCAGAGTAGAATATGGTGTTTTCTGACTTTTTGATAAAGATTAGAGCTGTTTTTCAAATCCACAATAACTGCAAAAGCAGCAGTGTGTCTGAGGAAGCAGCATCTTTCCTCTGACTTTCTTTCCCTTAGAAGCAATTATAAAAAAGATTAAAGTGGATGACAGAAAAACTCATGGTTCTAGGTTCAGACTTTCATTGAAAAATACCAGGATTCTAAGAAACACGACCGTTTTCACCAAAAGTACAAGTTTTTCCGTTTGCTTTTGCAAAAAGATGCACATAAACTCAACAGTATTTGTAGTTTTTTTTAAATGAAAAATAAATGGCAACGCTTTTTTCTTTGCCCATAAATAAGGAGCCTCAGCTAAAAGATATAAAACAATTTCATCGCTTCCACTGGCCTGACCTCAACAAGACGATTTAGTTTCTTTCCCTCTAAGAAAAGAAAGTAGGACTTGACAGTTGCAGAGTCATAAACTGGGACAGGCATTCTCACCGGACATCCGACGATGAGGTCACTGGCCCGGAGGTCCTCGCCGTGCCGCTGGGCGTGTCTCAGGATGGAGAGGGCGGAGTCGGAGGCGGGGTTTATCCCCCCCAGCTCCTCCAGGGCCTCGCAGTACTGGTCCAGTCTCTGCATGGGAGCCTGGAGACAGTGAGGGAAGGACAGGGGGGAGAGGGGGGAGGCCAGAGGGAGTTTGGACTTGAGGGGGGGAGAGAAGAAGGGAGGAAACGGAAAAAAAGGAAATGTTACGAGTCTCTGCTGGTGCTTCCACATCAGATTCAGTCAAATCAAACCCAGTCTGTAGCCACAATTATACAATGTGGGGTCCAATTATACACTAGTCCACCTTAACATTAAAACCACTAACAGGTGGAGGGAAAAACACTGATTATCTCATTACAACGCCACCTGTGAAGAAGTGGGATATATTAGGCAGCAAGTGAACACTCAGTTCTTGGAGATAAATTCTTGAAAGCAGGAAAAATGGGTCCAAATTGAGATGGCGAGACGAGTGGGTCAGAACATCTCCAAAACAGCAGGTTGTAGGGTGTTCCAGGTATACGGTGGTTACCAAATGTGGTCCAAGAAAGGATCGTGTGTGGTCAAATCTATAGAAGCTGTAGCACAAACTGCTAAAAACCTTAATGCTGCTATAATAGAAAGACATCAGAGTAGAGTGTCCATGCTGACCTCTGTTTAATGCCAGAACTGCCTACAATGAGCATGTTGACATCTAGAACGGGACCATGAAGCAGTGGAAGAAGGTTGTTTGGTCAACATGTATTTGGCCTGTGATGCTCTGCAAAGTTCTGCTGGGAAACCTTGGGTCCTGCATTCATGTGGATGTTACTTGACACCTAAACATTCTTGCAGACCCCATCCACCCCTTCATGGCAACAGTGTTCCCTGACATCTTCTTTCAGCAGGATAATGCTCCCTGCCACACTGAAAACACTGTTCAGGAATAATTTCAGGAACCTGACCAAGAGTTCAGGATGTTGACTTGGCCGACAGTTTCTCTAGATCTTAGTCTGTTTGAGCATCTGTGGGATGTTCATCCAACTTCTAGGACTTTAAGGATTTGTTGCTAAACGTAATAAACACCTTCAGAGGTCTGTAGAGTCCAGGCCTCGGTGGGTCAGAGCTGTTTTGGCGGCTGGTTTTGGTGTTGATCGGCGTATGCTTTGTACTATAACACACTTAAATGACCCCACAATGCAATGTGGTGAACAATCTGTAGTCACTAACCTGGGATTTATATTGCACTATGTACTGCACAGACAGGAAAATGTCTAGAAATGTCTTTAAAAAAAACACCTTTACATAGTGAAAAGTGAAAAACAGCTATTTCTGAAACAGCACAAATGTTCACAGACGTTTCCAAAGTTTTGTCATCAGAAATTTACAATGTTAAAATGACAAACACAAAAGTTAGCCTTACTTTGTGATTTTTCTTTCAAAACATGCCATATCAACTGACCAACTTCTGTCTTATACCTCAAATTCTAATGCATGTGACACTTTTTATGTTGTTGCATCCTCAGACTGTCCTCTGGCCTCTTTCTGGAAGAAGCCTGTCTCTCTCACTGTGTCTCAGATCTGCCACACCCTCTGAAAGCACCTCCACCTGAACTCCACTTGATCATCAGTGCAGCTGATATCAACCCTCAGAACCGGTGTTCTTGTTGCCATTTAGCTGGATGTTGAGTTGGTGCTGCAAAACTCTCATAGTTTCTCTGTTGGCTGGTAAAGTGTCTTTCTCTGACCAGTCTTAGTAACCTAAGGGACATCTAGCAGGGATTTCCTGCCATTTATTCCTCCTCTTTATCATCTGTTTTGTGGTTAAACACAAGGGAGCTTTTTAATTACCAAGTTTGTGTGGTTTTGACCCTGAAGTCTTTTTTCTTCCATTTGACATCTCAGTCAAACATGTTTCTTCAAATACATGTCTTGTATTGTAGCATGTACATGTCTCAGCAACCCTTTCTTGTCATTTTTCACCCAAGTGGTGGAAATGTACATTTACTCATGTCCAATACTTGAGTAGAATTTTGAGGTACTTTAGAGTATTTCCATTTTGTGCTGCCTTATACTTCCACTCCAATACATCTCAGAGGGAAACATTGCCATTTCCTACTCCCTACATTTGTCTAACAGCTTTAGCTACTTTAAAAAATGAGGGTTTTCCTCAACAGATGATAAAATATGCTTGTTGTGGAAGATTAAAGCAGTAGTTTCTGACCTTTTTGGCCTCTTACAAAAATCAGTGTGTAGTCGGGGTCACAGTTGTTAACATCTCCACCAGATGGTGATTTCTCCTTCTAAACCTCTCACGGATTTCAATAAATGTTCAAGGGATCCATTATCTCACCAAAAATCGAAGATTAAAGTCCAAAAAACTCAGAACAGATTTGAGCATTTGAACTTTTTCTTTTTTCTTTCCTTTCACATTAATCATCTGACAACCCCTTAGATTTATCTGTATATAAACGTGGACATGAAGTAGTTCAAACTGCAGCAGCTACAACAGTAACATGCTGCTGACACACTGATGCTCCACTATTAATAATACACTGATGTCAAATATAAAATATGTCAGTCGGAGGGACCAAATCAGTACTTTTACTTTAATATTTCTCAAAATTTTGCTGCTAATACTTATGCACTTTTACTTAAATTGGATTTTTCATGCAGTATTTTTACTTAAGTGAAGGATCTGAATATTTCTTCTGCTTTTAGTCCCATTTTTGCAATAGTTTGGTTTTGTAACCTTATTATGCAACTCCTTGTGTTCCACTATATGTTACGTGCAAAAAGAAAATTGGTGATGCAGCCTTTGCTAACTACGCCCCAAAGGTATGGAACGCAGTACCTCTAGACATCAGGGAAGCCAACTCACTAGATCTTTTTAAAAGAAAGCTTAAGACATATCTCTTTACGTCAGCCTTTAAACTTACTTAGATATGCAGACTTAGGGGCAGAAGCTGAGGGGGATAGTGAAGGAAATGTCAGACAAGGCAGTTACGCCTCCACCTTCAGCACCCTCTATACCCACTACCCAAACCAGGGTCTGTATCCCCACCCCACTTTTCTTGGTGCAGTTGGTGAGAGGCAGGGGTAGGTGACGGTAGTGCTGTTTGTGGTAGTGTAGGCAAGACATTTAAGTCTTTCCTGTTAATGTTTTAAATGTTTTAAGTGTTACCTTGTAATATTGCGGATGTTTCCTTGTTGTAAAGCGCTTTGAGCTGCAGACCTTGTATGAAGGGCGCTATACAAATAAAGTTATTATTATCTGAGGATATCATTACCAAAGACGTCCATCCATCATGTCTATACTTAGGGAAAAGTCACTCCTTACATCTGCAGAACTTGATTGAGATTAAACACGTTTTTAGGTTTTTCGGCACCTTCAAAGTTTTCCAGTGACATCTGTCTACACATCTACTTTACATTGTAAACAGGAACTGCTAACAAGTGATTCGGCATACCTTTGATTGTGATAATTTGCCAAAATATAAAGAAAGAAAAGCTTAGAGTAAAAGAATTGGGGCCGAAGTTGTAGCCCTCATTATAACTCAGTGGATCCATGGCAGTGACCTGACGTGACCAAAGAGATCCTTCTGCAAGTTGCAAACAGATTTAATGTCTGTAAAATGACCAACATCGGAGCCCAATTAACATTTTACAGCAGGTTTTATTTTGAACATACTTTCATATACAAACCAGTGACTGAGAAAATGGCTCATTTGAAGCTGTACTCTACATGTACAACATCTTGATTGACTTTTTTTTTTTTACCTCCTCAGTTTACAGTAAACTGGACTTGCAGGACATTTCTCTTCCCTCAGTGTTGGATGGTTAACTCAATGCTTCAAATAGTCCTAAAGTACTGCACTAATTTCCTGCTAAACACTGGACTACTGTAAATATCAGGACATGATACATCACATTGTAGTCAAGCATGTCCACACAACTGGGGAAAACTACATACAGTACAAGCCATTCAATTCAAACAAGAGCAAACTGGCCAAAATCAGTTAGTTATTCCTAAGATTGACAACTAGAACCAAGTTTGAATTGTAATTATATAACCAAGATGGTTTACTTTGGACACATATGTTTGTAATCTTACTTCTGAAGTGTACAATTACTTGAATCTAACAAACAGGCAATATATTTAATGGTCTGTATCATTCTACCAGCTTTGCCTTGAAATGCACAAAACTGATTCCCCAACCACACTTGTCAAAAAGGAGCACTCAAACTCACGCTGCACAGTAAATTTTAAGACTGAATATATATTTTGTTTATTATAAGCATTTGTAATTTTACATCCAATGTTAAAATCGACAACATTGTGACAACCAGCTCCAATGCTCCACCATACCCTCCCTCCCTGTTCCCCAAAACAAGCTTGTTAAAATAACATTTTTCAAGACCTTTTTAAAGCAAAGGCACATTTGTCAATACGTGTTTTAAAAAAGAAAATAAAGGCAGGCCAGCGAGCAGAGTCAGTCTGGGAAGCAGAGAAGAGGAAGTGAGAGGCTTCCACGACAGCTCCAGCGAGCCTTCAGTACCCCACGTTTCTAGAACAAACACAACACAAAACCTGACTTGGAGTAAAGGGCCTGGACCTGGTTTGTCTGAGAGGGAAGGTCGTGGGCCTGAGGGATCTGGGGTGAGCGTGAAGCCACGGGGGCAGAAGAAGGAGCTTAAAACCATTTCTCCACTCCACACTCTAACACTTGTCCTGAGCCTCCTAGCTATGGAGGTTAAGTTTTAGTCTGTCTGCAGGGGCGCTGTGGCCGGTCACACCCAGGCCTGCCTGGATGGTAGATGGGGGACCAGAGAGCAGTTGTCCTCCTGACTGGCCTCCCTGCCGACCCTTTCTATGGACAGTCACAGCCCGTTTGAGGCTAGCGGCTACATAGTCTGCCAGTCTGACAGGAGACCAGTGGGCTGTGTGAGGTGGGACTGGACCCCTGCCTGAAGGTCCTTCCCCTGCTGTGTCTCTATTGGTCCCTGATCATGGGAGGCTGAGTCAGAGAGCGGGGCTGTGGGGAGAGACGCAGCTCCGCGTCATACAAACACCTTCGCGAGAGCATCTGCGCCGGCACTGGCGATGTAGCATTTAGACGGATGAAATGCCACATCGTGGATTGATTCCTCAAACTTCTTTCTGTGAGCTGTGAATTCCTGGATGCAGGTTTTACTCTCCAGGTTCCACAGGCGGATGGAGCAGTCATGACCTGTGGAGAAGATGACGAGTTACTAGTGGTACAGAACTGAACATGCTGTGATTTCAATAGAAAGCCTAATAAGTACCTGTAAGTATGAACCACTTCCTTATAAATCTGAGAAACCATACTCATGTTTGTGGTACATATGATGACAATATAATATCTGGAAAGATCTTTTTGAGTTTAAGTTGAACCCCAAGTGGTTTCTGGGCATTTTGTGCTCCTGTGACATTTTTAATCATTGTGGCCTCATTCTTCACTACAATATAAAGTCCGACACCTAAATGGAAACAACCATGGCTAGAAGGAGAGACAACTCAGAAATCTCCTTTGTGCAGTATAACAAAGTTAAATCATAACAAAGTGAAAGTTAAATTTCTTTGACTGTTCGTTTTACAAAAATTGACAAAACCTGGAATGAACATGTCCAACAGAGTAACTGCTTATTTTTGACATGTTTTTTTAAAGAGACATACAGTATGGTGATTTTCATTAATTATCCAGATTTTTAGCTTAGATTTGGTTGTCACACATGATTTGTTCCAGAGATATTTTCAATAAAAGTTCAGAAGTCTGACAATTCTTTCTGTTTTTATAGTTTCTCGCTGTGATTAATTGTTTATATTTGGCAATTTTAAAAAAAATATCAGGCCTGTCACAACTGCCAGCAGGTTTTGGGGTTCGGAGGGTTAAATGTGAGAAATTGTAGAATGGTTTTAATTTACTTTTACATGTAAAAGTGAGTTAATGAAAACTTATACATGTAAAATGTACTTTTACCCCCTGTCCCACTTCAGCTATCTGTGACTGAAATTACATATGTACCTAAATATTATATCAGTCACTGCCTAATTGAGTCTGAGGAAACCAATCTATCAATGGACTCATGTGAGTTCAATTAAGTTAGACATAGCACAAGGAGAATCTTGTTCAAAGGTACTTACTGCCCGACATGAGATAAAGTCCATTAGGATCCACAGCTAAACTGGTGACAGCATCCAGGTGGGCCACCATGGAGTGGATCAGTTTCCCGCTGTTGTTGTCAAAGAACTTGATGTGTCTGTCCTCCTGTGCAGTGATGGTGATGGGAAGCGTGGGGTGACTGAGGACCTTATTGATCTGACAGGGAGTGCCTGGTTTAAAAGAGACAAGTACATTTGACTTCACACAGCAGGAGTGAGTTTGTGGAGTAACTGAAGTGACAGTCAGTCAGAAAGAATTAGGAGGAGATTTTCAGCTGGGTGTAAGGCGTGTTAACTTTTACTTTAACTTTTAGCTCAAGCAGAGTTGGGACCTCATGAGCTGGGTTGATGTTGATGCAGACAAAATTAGTGATATTAGATTTATTGTATATAAACAATATAACTATTATATGACTATTATATTGTCATTATATTAATGTAGACACAAAGGAGGAAAATTGTGTTCATCATGAAACACACATTTCCCATCATGCCAACTGTCCTTCCTAAAGCCACCACTAGATGTTAGTAAAGACCTTTCCTTCTGACAACTCCTTCATCCATCTCCATTTCAACACTAACTGAATACATAAGTGGTATACCTGAAAACATTTTGTTATCATTAGCCTGAACACCAATAAAGAGTCTTCTGTGGCCTTAAATGCTGCTTTAGTTGCTTTTCAGTTGGAAACGAGCACTGCAGTCAAACCCCAAATATTATTATTGGTGATAAAATGTTTGCTTCCACCTCTTCAATGCAGCGCTTTCGGTTCAACTCAGTCTAGTGACACATCAAAACCTACCTGGTTCCAAATTGGACTCCAGGCTGAGGACCAGCTGGCGGGTCTCCATGTTGAAGAGGCCAATCTGCCCGTTTGTGAAGGATGTGACCAGATGAGCTGGTTCACTGCACACCAAGTCTACTGATGAGGGGATTCCCATCTCTGGTGCAGAGAGAAGCACATAAAGGCATGTTTTAATTATTCATTTTTTAAATTATCTGAAAAATGTAAAATCGTGAAACATGAACCAAAGCAGTACTTTTGTTTTCGTTGAATACTGCGAGGGCGGGGGAGGTGGTGTTGGCATCCCACAGTCTCACAGTTCCATCTGCAGAACAGGAGAGGAGGCGCTGGTGGGCGCTGCTGTATACCAAACCCCAAACTGAGTCGGTGTGTCCACTCAGCGCTCCACGTAGCACTGATGGGTCTGTCAAAGAAAACACTAAATCAGTTCCTCTGATCTGATTCGGAAATCCTCAGATTCAAACAAAACACACAGTGCTGTTACCGTAGGAGTCGTAGGGGTCGATGTTGGGATTGGGGGTGTTCCAGCACTGAATAGTCCCATCAACCCCTCCACTGAAACACTGCTCCCCTGTGCTGCTCATCACCACACTCAGCACAGCTCCCCTAGAGTTTAAATAATGATGATTTACTATCATTAAGTATCAAACCAATAATAACACAGAGAAAATGTTTTTATTCATGTGCACCATTTTTACCTGTGGGCCCTGAAAGTGTAGATCGGTTCCACATCTAAAGACGTGCTCCTGTCGATAAACAATGTGTTCATTAGTGTAACATACAAAACCAAACAGCATTGTTGCCTAAATATGTGTCAATTATTTGTTTTAAAGGTTTAAATTATTAATATTGGTGTTAAAATCCACAAAGCTATAAATGGATGTACAATCATCTGCTAAACCAGCGGTGCATCACTTTGCTATTTCATTTTCTTATTCCTGATACCCTTGACTTCAAAATGACTTCAGTCTCTAAAAATAACACATAGCATTACTACAGACTGCGTGTGGGCTGCAGAGTTGTGACACGACATAACGAATCCTGTGGGGCAGAGTGTCGTCAGTTCTTTGTCACATGGGGACTATTTCCTGTCTATCATGTGACGGTGCAGAAACAAAGACAAGCTTTACTCCTCATGGGGCTGTAATCAAACAACTGAGCTGTTCTCTTTAATGAAGCTCACTGTGCTGCTCCAGAAACAAGGAGACTTCATCAGACACACTGAGGCGTCTCTAACATAACTGATCAGGGACCACTCGACTGAAAATAAATATAGCAGTGAATTTAAAACTGTTCACTTTGTTTGGAAAAAAAATACAGATAAGGACGGGGTAATGTTCATGGTGTGGAAAGATAGTCTTACTTTTTGGCAGGAGCTGTCTTTTGCAGGTTCCACATCTTGAGTGTGTGGTCTTCTGAAGCAGTGACCAGGACAGGCTCCACAGGGTGGAAGGCAAGAGCACGAATCCCATCAAAATGACTCCGCAGGGTGAATTTGGGATTCCATGTTTTCCTCATGGCATCCTTATTGTTGCCAATCTAAAAGAGGACATCAGAGCTTAACATCCAATCAACAGTGTTCATAAAATGTAATCCGTAACCCTGAACTGAGCCACAGTTAAAACAGAATTTCAGAATTTTCAGCTGAAATCTGATTTGGACTGCATGTTTAGTACTTTGTAAGTTAGTGTTTATAGCAGAGGAACAGAACCATAAAACATTTGTGGATAAATATGAAGTAAAAGATGAGATGAAAAAAAAAAAAAGGTAGTGTAATTTATCTGCAAGTTTGCAATCAGTAACTCTAAACACATTTTGTGATTAACAAGGACCATCTTTTATTTAATGTCCTTCAATCGTAGCATCTGGACTTGGTTGAGTTAGCTCCAAGACGTTCCACCTCTCATCCAAGAAGCTTCATCAGTTCTAAACAGACTCTTCAGGATCCATTAACACTATTAAAGCTTTTGTCTGATGGGTGAGTGTTTCCCCTCGCCTCATTATGCGAGTCGTTAGGTCCTTCCCTCTCACAATGGGGTTTGTTAGGGCCCTTTGTGGCCACTTGAGAATGGGTTCTGTTCTTCCTGGGTATAGAATGTAAAACTGCATTGTATACTGGTAAACGGTGCCTCTTGGATGAGAGGTGGAACGTCTTCGACAAACTCAACCAAGTCCAGATGCTACGATTGAAACTACGAGGACAACCATGACCTGGATGACTGAGAACCTTCACAGACAAAGACAAACTTAAAATTTTCAAACTGTTGTAAGGCCGAAAACAATCTTGCACCTCAGAGAGTGCATTTAGATTCCTCCAGTGCCCGCCATACAACAAACTAACCGGTTTTGTTTTCAGGTGAACCGCACGACAATGAAGACAAAGATTGCCATCCCAGAAACCATCAGGCAGGACAAAGGCAACTACAAGCTGGTGGCTGAAAACTGCTACGGCAAAGCTCACCAAGTGATCCGAGTCGAGATCCTCGGTAAAAACCTTTGTTTTATCTCCACTGGACCTGTTTTTTTTAAGTTGCATGAAAGGTTTAAAAGTTGTTTTCATCTTGAGCCTTAACCTGATGCTGCGTTTTCAGACCGTCCTCTTCCTCCGCGGAACATCGTGGTCTCGGACATCAAGTCAGAATCGTGCTACCTGACCTGGGACGCTCCGGAGGACAACGGAGGCAGTGAGATCACCAACTACATCGTAGAGCGCAGAGACGCCAGCAAGAAGAAGTCCGACTTTGAACCTCTGACCATCAACCTCATCGATAGGAGATACGGGGTGAGTCCGGCTGAAAACCAAACTGGGAGGCTTCGAGTCAGTAACGGTGATGAAAAAATCACACTTGAAGTTATTTTTTCCTGATGCCATGAGGTTTAACAAAGATCCTGCATTAATGGGTTTTAATAAGATGTTCTCTTATATCAGGGGTGGGGAATCCTGGTCCTCGAGAGCCACTATCCTGCATGTTTTAGATGCTTCCCTCTTCCAACACACCTATTTCAAATGATCAGCTCATCATCAAGCTCGGCAGAAGCCTGATAACGATCCTGATCATTTGAATCAGGTGTTGGAAGAGGGAAGCATCTAAAACATGCAAGATAGTGGTCCCTCGAGGACCAGGAGTGCCCACCCCTTTCTTATATGAATCCAACAACATGAAACACTTTCATTTTTAGCACTGACACTAACTGCAATTTGTCTAAATACAAGTTGCAACTACGAAATAATAACAAAATAATAAACTCAACACAACTCCATCAACTAACAACACATTTCTGACAATCTCATGTTAAATTTGTCATCTAATTAATATCCAAATCACAGAATAGTGAGTAAACAGAGTGAGGGTCCATGTGCAGCTGGATAGCTCAGTGACTAACACCCCAGACTCTGGCATGATAGATGGTGGTTCAAATCCCGGTCAGGGTGCAGGTATCCAGTGAGGACCCTTAGGTGAGGTCCTTAATGCTGCCCCGCCTACCTACCTATGTACGTCGCTTTGGATAAAAGCGTCTGCTAGATGAAATTGTAATTTGTAAATTGTAATGTTTAAAGTATGATGAGTATCTATGTTCTGCTCCCTCAGGTCTACAAACTGAACTTGAACGGTTCCTACCAGTTCAGGATCAAAGCTGAAAACAAGTATGGTGTCAGCGACGGTGGCGACTCGGAGAAAGTCCAGTTGAGGGATCCGTTCGGCCTCCCTGGACCTCCGCGTAACCCCAAAATCATCGGCACCACAGCGACCACCATGACCCTGACCTGGGACCCCCCACTGGACAACGGCGGCTCCTCCATCCAGGGCTACTGGTTGGAGAAGAGGGAGCGCGGTGCCGTGTACTGGGGTCGTGTCAACCGAGCTCCGGTCACCAAACCGGCGGTGAAGGGCCTGCAGTACACCGTGCTGAGGCTCATCGAAGGATCAGAGTACCAGTTCAGGATCGCAGCCTGCAACGCCGCAGGAGTCGGACC
The DNA here is from genome assembly GCA_900302755.1 of Chromis chromis. NCBI lineage: Eukaryota > Metazoa > Chordata > Actinopteri > Pomacentridae > Chromis > Chromis chromis. The sequence continues at coordinate 52,850 of OMNN01040163.1, read as the reverse complement.
GCCAAGCGAGGCCTCCGAGTGCCGCTTCACCATGGACCCATGCAGTGAGTGTTAACATCCGACCTCCACACCGGCTTCAATGTTCTGTTTTAGGGGGAGATATCTACAGGGCTTTACGACATTTTAACTACTATATTACTTTATTTACATGTTTTCTGAAATGTTATGGTTAAATATGCACATATATAAAGTTGGTTTCAAAATTCTTGTTTAATTTTGTTGACCCAGTAGGTGTTTATGGAGGTTTTGGACATGTCTTTGAACCTTAAAGCTAAGAGTCAAAGTTAAATATTATTTTTATGATAAAGACTGACCCCTGCCCTTCTCTTAGACCCCCCCAGCCCACCTGGAGCCCCAGAGGTTAAAGACAAGACCAAGAGCAGCATCACTCTCAGCTGGAGCCCGCCGGACAGAGATGGTGGCAGCCCGATCAAAGGTTACATCATTGAGGTTCACGAGGAGGGCTCTCCTGATTGGAGGAGGGTGAACCCCGCCGACAAGCTCCACCCATCCACCGAAATCACCGTCCCTGACCTGAAGGAGGGCAAGAAGTGCAAGTTCAGGATCTACGCCGTGAACGCCGCCGGCAACTCGGAACCCGCAAAGACGGCCGACATTCTGGTGCAGGACATCCTCAGTAAGAGAAATAAAGACCTGTGCATGATAATGTTCTTGTTGATGTGCACCATAGTATTTAGTCAACCCTCTAAACGCAGACAGAGAACTCAGAACTGTCTTCTGTACAGTATGACACAAATCATTAAACATGCTTTGATTACTTATTTTAAAGTATTTTAACAGCCTCTACAAACTTTTTCACACTACTCTGCTCATTGTTGTGGAAATTTACTTTCTTTCATGAAGCAGAGCCCCCAAGATAATTAACTAACGGTGTCCCACAGGGATCCGTATTAGGGCCCCGCTATTTAGCCTGTGTATAAATAACGTTTTTTTTAGGTGAGATTTTGTAATGTCCGTTTCTTTGCTGAAAATTATATACCTTTTGTGCCAATAGCTTAACTATAAATCAGTTTCAGACTTCTTCTTCTTCTGAGCTCCAAAAGGACAAACAAATTTGCATTTCAGCTTTGATATGTGTGTACTGTATTATCTGTGCTTTTCATTATTAAATACTGACATAGTTGGTTAGAAACCCACATCTGGCTTCGGATTGGATTCTGAATCTTGAACACTTCATCTGTGCTGCAGTTTGTATCATTAAATTGAAATGAAAGATGCTTCACAGACGTTTATTTTTGTGTTTGTTCTGCAGTCGAGCCGACTGTGACTCTGGACGTTAGTGCTCACGACCTGCTGAACTGCAGAGCCGGAACAAATGTCAGGATTCCCGTCACCATCACTGGACGGCCCGTTCCCAAAGTCACATGGAACTTCGACGGAACCGCCGAGACCGAGAAGAAGAACGAACTTCACACGCTGCCTGTCGACTCAGAGGTCAGACTGAGTTTTTCTTTTCCTGCACAGCGTTGTTGTTAGCTTAATGTCTGAATGACAGTTTGAAGCATGTTTACACCCAAGAAGTGAAAGAAAACAAAAATAGTAATGGAGTTAGAATTATTTCACAGGTTTTAAGGAGCTTGTGTTTATTTTTCTTAGATCCACTCCACCGACACGACTTCAGTGGTCGTGATCCCGGAGAGCAAACTGAACCACAGTGGCCGATACATCATCAACGCAGAGAGTCCCGCTGGACACAAAGTGGTCAAAGTCAGAGTCAACGTGCTCGGTACGAAGACGTTCAGGGGTTTTATTTGTCACATGTTCATTGAGTGTGCGCAGGTGGTGTGATCCTGGCAGCATGTGTAAAACTTGATTTAAATTAATGTCTTGCTTTGTGGATTCGCAGACCTGCCTGGACCTCCCAGAGACCTGAAGGTGAGCGACGTGACAAGAGGCACCTGCAGACTCACCTGGAAGCCTCCGGAGTGCGATGGAGGAGAGAGGGTGAAGAGCTACTTCCTCGAGAAGAAGACCGTGCAGGGCAAGGCCTGGACCAAAGTATGAGCCACACCTACACAATAATACACTCTGAGCTTATAGAACAATAACACCTTCAGGAAAGTCTCATCCTGATCTTGGTCTTCCAGGTAAACCCGGCCTGCACTGCTCAGTCTCTGGTGGTTCCAGACCTGATTGCTGGTGAGGAGTACCTGTTCCGCATCCGTGCTGAGAACCGGTTCGGGTTTAGCCCATACACTGAGACCATCGACGGGACTAAAGCCAAAGATCCCATCCGTATGTTGGATTTCTCTTTTTTGGGCTGTTTCCTGCTGGTTTGAACTGCTGAGACGCATCAGACACATATCAGACACAAAGACTTGCACCATGACATCATCCCTGTTCATTTATTCTCAGATGTATACTTAGAATAGTGTGTTGTGTGCTGTTTTTACTTTACTTTTACTGGCTTCAAGGATATGCAGATGATACTGTTATCTATATATCAAACCTTATTGATAAAATAATTCAAAAGGCTTTATACCCTCCACAAATTTGGCTCTTACCTTAAAAAGTAGTTTCTCAGCAAAATAAAATCTTATCCAAAGGGTGGAACATCATTCATCAGAAAACCAATCAAATATCTGTTTTTATCAGGTTTATGGATTGACTCAGTTGAGAGTTATTAACAAAAACACATTTTTAGACAGACATTTATACTGGGAATAGCAGCAGTCACTCTTTAAATCTTATATTTCATGAGGAAACTAAGTTCATGTGATGTGTTTCATTAATTAAATATAATGATGTGTCTGCAGATCCTCCCGATCCTCCAACAAGGTTGAAGATCCAGAGTGTCAGGAAGGGCACAGTGACTTTGACCTGGAAGGCCCCAAAGAACGACGGTGGTTCCCCCGTCACCCACTACAGCGTCGACTTGCTCTGCTGGGAAGCCAGCGGCACCCAGAAGGAGTCATGGAGAAGGTAAAGTTTCGCCTGAGAGGCCGTTGTGTCCTCCTGGTTCTACTAACTGGGACTCAGCATGGGAACCAAGTCAGACCAGATCCAAAGAATATCTCTCCAGGTTCTTGTTGGAATGGATCAGTTGGGAATATCCACATTTTTATGCAGATATTCCCAAATGACCACAAACATAAGTCAGTATTTAAACTTCAAACATATAGATATGTCATACGATCTGTTTATGAATGTAAACCTAAAAGTTTCAGTCCCACGTTTCTTGTTGTCACCTACAGTTAAACTGTTTGTCCTGCAGGTGTAACAGGAGAGACGTGGACACCACCACCTTCAAGGTGGAGGATCTGACAGAGGGAGATGAGTATGAATTCAGAGTGGTGGCTTACAATGACGCTGGAGCCAGCCGACCTTCAACCACTGCCGGACCCATCCTCCTCCAGGACCAGACCTGTAAGACCAGAACTCTGAGCAGTCCAGAGTCCATATTCTGCCTTTTGCTTCCTCCTTTCCTTTAGTGTGCTATATAGCTGTTTTTTGTGTAGAAGGTCTGCAAACTTTCAAAGTCCACTCCGAACAAAAGTCTTTCTCTCCCACAAAAAACTTTGCTCTTTACCTGCTGAAACTCCTGATTTGAAGTCCAGGCTTCTCTTACTTATATACATCATCATGTGACAGGTTAGCTTAACTCCTGCTAGCCGCTTGTTTGGCCTCAAACACAGAATGAGCAGCTGCCTTCTGTCCACACTGTTTCCTCAGTAGAGCTGTAAATTTATACACCTGTAAATTATCAGGGTATGAAGTCTTTAATAAAACACACAGGAGAGTTGCATTATGGGACTGAAAGTCAGGATATTTTCACGTCTACTCAGATTTGGATCATTCTATAATACTGACACATAACTACTTCATGGAGAGGTAAAACAAAATTGCTGAAATGCCCCTTTAACACAAACATACTCAGAAATATTTGTTTTTCTTTGGACTCAACGGAGGAACGAAGCTGCAGAAAATTGCCCATATTTAAGTCATAAATGATCTGATCAATGATGCAATCTTGATGCAATGAACCACAATGTTTGACTTTCTTTAATTAATGTCATCGATTCTTTTCCTGATCAAGACAGAAGAGCCTGAGTATTTCTTTCTTTCCACCTTGCAGGTGCTCCATCCATCGAGCTGAAGGAGTTCATGGAGTTCGAGCAGGGCTCCGACATCAGCATCGTGGCCAAGATCCGCGGCTGCCCCTTCCCCACGCTCACCTGGTACAAGGCTCCGCCCCACAAGTCCGACGACAAGGTGGAGGTTCAATACGATGAGCACATCAACAAGATCGTGTCGGACGACAGCTGCACGCTGCTTATCCAGCAGGGCAAACGTCACGACACCGGCCTGTACACGCTGGTGGCATCCAACAGCCTCGGCAAGGCGACCAAAGAGATGAGGCTCAATGTGCTCGGTACGAACGAACAGACCAACACTAAGGTCTCAGGTTTTATAGGTGGAACTGGAAAAGACTCAGAAGCTGTGTTTTATACATTTTTTAGTTCTCCATGAACCTTTTTTTAAAAAGTATTTTTATGGAGTTTTTCCCATTTTTATTAAGAGAGAGAGAGAGAGAGAGAGAGAGAGACAGGGTGAAGGGGGGTATAGATGAGAGTGACATGCAAAGGGTCTTGAGCCGGACTCGAACTCATGACCGTCCACATGGTGACGCCTTAACTCAGCGAGCTATACAGCAGCCCCTCCATGAATCTGTTGATCAACTCATCTCTGACGTCGTATGCAGCGTCTGTCATGTAAAACAGCTTTCTTCATGTGATAGTGGAGAGGATTTATGTTTCAGTTAAGGTGTTGAGCCTCTGCTACAAAATGCTGTGGAAAACCCTGCAAAATCTATTTTTTTCCTTTTTTTATAAAACCACTGTCAACTTTATTTTTAGAATTTTAAAAATTATTAAGAGTTTCAAAAGAAATGTCAACCTATTTCACCAGATACAGTTTTATGTCTTCCTTTGTTGAAAGAAGCATTTCCAGTAAATATAAAACATGGACTCAGAGCCGCACTGTGATTACAGCCGGGATTCACCACAAGAACTTCAGATGTTCTAATCACGCTGTTTTATTTGTGTGCTTTCAGGCCGTCCTGGACCTCCTTCTGCTCCCATTAAGTTTGAGGAGGTTGGACCAGAGAAGATCACAATCTCCTGGCTGCCACCGAAGGATGACGGCGGCTCCAAAGTCACAAACTATGTCATCTGGAGGCGGGTGGCCAACAGGAAGACCTGGGTGTATGTAACCAATGAGCCCAAAGATCGCATCTGGACCGTGGAGAGCCTGATGGAAGGACACGAGTATGTGTTCCGCATCATGGCGCAGAACAAGTACGGAGTCGGAGAGCCGCTGGACAGTGAACCGGAAGTTGCTCGAAACCGCTGCAGTGAGTTCAACCGTCTGACAAGCATCATTAAAGCATCAAACAATTTTAAGTCTACCTGTTAATAAGATGGATGGATGGATAGAAACTTCATTAATAACTTTGGAGGGTTCTCAGGGAAATTGTGTTTCCAGCAGTGCACAGAACAACAGTACAGTGAAAAGCACACAGATCAAAAATCAAATAGTAACAGAATAGTAATAAAGACTAGTGCCAACAACGTATTGCACACCAGGACGTATTGCATACCTGGAAGACACCAGTTGGTTTTTACTGAACTTCTGGACTTCTGCTAGACGTCTGTTTTAGGTTCCTAGAATTACCAAGACCGTGATGACTGAGTGAATGTTATTTTTCAGATCAGTCTGTGTATTTGTGCAATTGTTTGAAAGTGGCAGTTGTAATCCTCTGACCTGTCTGTGCTTATGCAGCCGTTCCCGGTCAGTGTGAGAAGCCGACAGTCACCAACGTCACCATGGACTCCATGACCGTCAACTGGGAGGAGCCTGAGGATGATGGCGGCTCCCCAATCACCGGTTACTGGCTGGAGCGCAAAGAGACAACAGGCAAACGCTGGACCCGTGTCAGCCGTGACCCCATCCGTCCCATGGGCCTGGGCGAGTCATTCGTGGTTAGCGGGCTCATTGAGGGCTCCCAGTACTTGTTCAGAGTCTGCGCCATCAACGCTGCTGGGCCTGGACTCAGCAGCCCACCCACAGACCCCATCTTCGCCAGAGACCCCATCTGTAAGAGCTACACTCTGATATCATCACAGTTTATATTTTATAGACACAGAGCAGGATGTTAACCACCTTATTTCCTTCCATAGGCCCACCCTCTCCTCCTACTCCAAAGATTTCTGATTGGACGAAGTCCACGGTGGATCTGGAGTGGATCCCTCCACTGAAGGACGGAGGCTCCAAGATCGTTGGCTACTGGGTGGAGTACAAGGAGGAGGGCACCGAGGCCTGGGTCAAGGTGAGAGCCACCTGACATGATCATACAAAAGTCTGAAAATATGACTTTAATGAATCAACAAACGGCAAACAGGCAGGACTGTGGAGAACAGAAGCTCACTCACCTTAAACTTTCTGAGAAACCTCACATTTCTATCAGGCTTTTAAATATTGATCAATCTATCAGTTACTCGGTTTTACAAATGGTCCTGTGCTAAGACTGAACTTAGAAGCTCACACATTTGTGTTTTTCAGGCCAAGGACACCGAAACTCGCGGCACCCGGTTGGTGATCGCTGGTCTAAAGACTGGTGGTCAGTACAGGTTCAGGGTGATTGCCTTCAACGCTGCCGGTAACGGTGAGCCTGGTGAAGTCCCAGAGGTACTCGAGGTCAACGACAGATCCAGTGAGTTAGTCTAGATGTCTCCCAGTGATTACATCAAAGACGTATAAAACTACCAGGCTGTAATATTGAGTTTCTGTCTTCCAGTTGCGCCTGAAGTTGATCTGGATGCCTCCGTAAAGGAGAGAATGGTGGTCCACGCTGGCGGCGTGATCCGCATCATAGCCTATGTGTCTGGCCAACCGACCCCAGACGTCACCTGGAGCAGAGATGGAGCTGCACTTCCTCCTGAGGCTAAAGTGGAGACAACAGCCATCAGCTCATCTCTGGTCATCAAACCCTGCATCAGGAGACACCTTGGAGTCTACACTCTGACCGCCAAGAATGCTGGAGGGGAGAAGACAAAGAATATCACCGTGGAAGTTCTCGGTAAGACACACTTTTTAAAAAATCTGAAAACCATGTAAAGAATGTTGTTTCTTTTTATTAATCTCAACTGTGTCGTCCCTCAGATGTCCCTGGGCCTGTAGGCATCCCCTTGGCTGCAGAGAACCTCACCATCGACTCCTGCAAGCTCAACTGGTTCTTCCCTGAGAACGATGGCGGCTCTCCCATCAGCAACTACGTTATTGAGAAGCGTGAAGCTGAACGCAAGGCCTGGACCTCGCTCTCCTTCACTGCCAGCAGGCAGAACGCTGTGGCTCACGGCCTTACAACTGGAAAGTCTTACTTCTTCAGAGTGGCTGCTGAAAACGCCATCGGCATTGGACCCTTCGTGCAAACTGCAGCTGAGATCATTATCAAGGAACCAATGAGTGAGTTTGAATAGACAAATATAGTGACTGCTGATAGCAGAAAGACAGCACTGCAGTAAAGATGAGGAGGTCCTAAATTCCCTTGTTCAGATATACAGAACATTTGTGTTTTTGTCTTCCCTTCAGGTGTACCAGACCGCCCAGAGGAGCTCGAGGTCACCAAGGTCACCAAGGATTTGATCAGCGTCACCTGGAAGGCACCCAAGTTCGACGGTGGCTCAGAGATTACAATGTACATCCTGGAGGCACGCATGATCGGCAAAGACAAGTTCACCAGGCTGACAAAGGAGAAGCTCATGGAGAGGAAGTACACCTACGATGGCCTGAGGGAGGGCGACACCTACGAGTTCAGGGTCATTGCCGTAAACGAGGTTGGACCCAGTAAACCATCATTCTGCACCAAACCAATCACCTGCAAGGATGAACTGGGTGAGCTGTTTTCAGTGTTGTAACAAGTAGCACTTAAAGTTTTTGAGAAGCAGTTCAGGATGTTTATTTTCAACCTTAAACATTTGGAGTTCAGAATTTATCTCAGCAATACATGGTCAAAAATATTCACCTGTAAAAAAAACAAGTCAGTAAAAAGTAAAATGGTCAAGAGGGGACCTAAAATAGACCCCTGTTGGACTCCACGATTATTTCCCACCATGTTAGGCATTCATTTGTTTATGTTTACTAATTGTTTCCACTAAGTAAAAAAGAGGGGACCTAAAATAGACCCCTGTTGGACTCCACGATTATTTCCCACAATGTTAGGCATTCATTTATTTATGTTTACTAATTGTTTCCACTAAGTAAAAAAGTTAACTTCAAAAACATTCCTAAAGATGAATCGTTTTTCCTCATTTCCTTAAAAAAGGAATAAAAAAAGGGAAAAGAAGATGTAAAAAGATACATACATACAGTATATATGCACATATGTTCATACTGTAGATACAGTATAGATACATACGCATGTTTTGAGCAAATAATCATAAAAATATATACTTAAAAGATTATCGACCAAGAACACAACAAAACAGATAAAAAGATGAGAGCAGTTTATTTGCACAAATCCCCAAGTCTTTGTCTCCTCTATTTCACACTCTTAACATAGAAACAATAGAAACACTAAGAGAATCCTTTGTGTATTATGTCCTCTGACTTTGCCCTCATTTTCCGTCCTTGCAGAGCCACCGACCATCGAGGTGGACTTCCGTGATAAGATCATCATTCGTGTGGGAGAGAGCTGCCTGCTGCAGGGCCGCTACACTGGCAAACCCTCTCCGTCCATCGTGTGGTACCGAGACGATGATGAGCTTAAGGCCGACAAACACATCATGTTCAAGAACACGCTGACCACCATGTCATTGGGCCTGATGAAGGCTCAGCGTGGGCACAGCGGCAGATACGTGGTGGTTGTGGAGAACAGTACCGGATCCAGGAAGGGTGTCTGCAATGTCACGGTTGTAGGTAAGGAGACCGTAATCCAGAGCTGACAAACTTTTAGTCTTCTGAATAATGCAGGCATGTTTGTTCCCAACACAGATGCCTCATCCCTTTTTATCATTGCTTTCATCCCTGCAGACCGCCCGACTCCTCCTGTTGGCCCCGTAGTGTTTGATGAGGTACACAGGCAGTTCATGGTAATCTCCTGGAAGCCTCCTTTGGACAGCGGTGGCGTGGACGTCTCCAACTACATCATTGAGATGAGAGACGTCAACAGAGACAACTGGACCACAGTAACATCCGCCACAACCAAGACCACCTGCAAAGTAGGTCTATTTGATATATATTTGATATAATATGTGGTCATGGCCTCTAGAGATCCAGTGGAAGGGGTATTCTGAGGTGCAGATATGTTTAGATGTTGTGGTTTCTTTTCACAGATCCCCAGGCTGACGGAAGGCAGGGATTACATCATGAGAGTCTCTGCTGAGAACATGTATGGCATCAGTGACCCTCTGGATTCTGAGGAGATGAGAGCCAAAGATCTCTTTAGTAAGTTCTGGTCAACATTCAAACAGAAAGTCCAATGATCTTGACAGATCAGTCTCTACAGAAAGTCTGATTAAAGAAAATTACTTCAGTTTTTCCAGTAATTTACACTGAATAATTACAGCCAAATGTTTTCTGGATAAGCCAATTAAAAATATTATGTGTGTATTTCCAGCGATACATTCTTCCAGAAATATAACCTGTTTTTTGGCCCCTGCAGGAGTCCCCGAGGCCCCCGAGATGCCAACAGTCAGAGAGGTCTACGCCACCAATGCTATGGTGCTGTGGACTCGGCCTCGTGATGGCGGGAAGCCCATCACCAACTATATCCTGGAGAAGAAGGAGACTGGAGCCAAGAGGTGGTCCAGAGCCACCAGAGAGCCACTGTACCCGGCCACTCAGTTCCAAGTCCAGGACCTGATAGAGGGCTGCGAGTACGAGTTCAGGGTGATGGCTGAGAACGAACTGGGAACTGGAGATCCCAGTCTCCCCTCCAAACCCATCCTTGCCAAAGACCCCACTGGTCAGTGTGACACCAACCCATGATAATATAATTGTCACCATGTTTTTATTGTTTAAGATTTTTTTTATCCATAAAGGGTTAGGACTACGGATGGTAATGGTTAACTGTAAATCGATAAATTGCTACTAATAAGTTAAATGATTAAAAATGTATTCCCCAATAAGGGTGTCGTAGATTAGCGGTAGTACCTGGTTGATACACTAGGTGGAGCCTTCTACTGTTTAATACTATAGCAAACAGATGAGGAAATTGAGAACACTCCAGTTTATCAGTAAAGAAAATATGCATCCCTAATAGAGACAGGTTTAAACCGACTGTGGCCTCTTTCCCTTCACAGTGCCGCCCAGCCCTCCAGTAACACCCGAGGCCTACGATAAGAGCAAGGACACGGTCAGCCTGAAGTGGCAGATGCCTCGTCACGACGGAAAGGGCAGAATCTTTGGTTACATAGTCGAGTACCAGAAGCCCGGCGCTGTGGAATGGACTCAGGCCAACGAAACCCCGGAGCAGTGCCCTGACCTCCACTATGTGGTGACAGGCCTGGAAGACGGACAGGAGTACAACTTTAGGATCTTTACTGTCAACGCTGCTGGCAGATCTGACCCATCCTACGTCAAACAGACCATCAAAGTCCATGACAGACTTGGTAAAGGGATCCCTTATAACTGTCTAAATTCAGCTCATCATAATGATTTTGAAAAATATTTCCAAATAAAAAACTATACAACATTTTTTTTTTGCAGAATTTGCAACCACAGTATGCAATAATGGTAATGGTGGTTTTCTGTACTTATATAGCACTTCTCTACCGTAGTGGTCCTCAAGCACTTAACAGTGTGTTTCTCATTTTTCATTCTGGGTTTTAACCACCAACCTTGCAGTTAGTGATAAGTCCAGCAAGTTCATTTTGTCTACTTATATTGAATTTGCAATTAGTAGACAACCTGCTCTACCACCTGAGCCTCAGCTGCCCATAGATCTATATATCAAACTCAAACCCACTAAAGTCAGTGAATTTCTTGTTTCCTTCCACAGAGGAGCCAGAGTTGCTGCTGGATGCCAACATGGCACGTGACCACCTGGCTATGCTGGGCACTGACATCACCCTGAGTGCCACCATTAAGGGTGTGCCAACTCCCACCATCAGCTGGAAGAAGAACGACGGAGACGTTCCTTCTCACATCACTGTTGCCGTTACCGCCTCTGGCACTAAGGTCTTCATCCCCAAGTGTGTCCGTGCAGACTCTGGCAATTATACTATGACCGTGGAGAATGCTGCTGGAAAGAAATCAGCAACTGTTGCTGTACTTGTGCTGAGTAAGTGAAATGTCCACCGACACAGATAATTAATTATTGAATTCAGAACATGTGAGAGTGTTCCTCTGATCCACTTCTGTCTCCACCAGACAAGCCCTCTCCTCCCAGAGACTTGGTGATCTCTGAGGTGACCAGCGAGTCTGCCTACCTAACATGGAAGGTTCCAGAAGACAACGGCGGTGCTGTCATCTCCCACTATGTTGTGCAGAAGAAGGATGTTGCCGCTGATGCGTGGGTGCCTGTCTCTCCAGCCAATAAGAAGCTGAGTCTGATGGCCATGTACCTGATGGAGGGAATTCAGTACCTGTTCAGGGTGGCCGCTGAGAACCAGTTTGGCAGGAGCGACTTTGTCATGACCAAGACACCCATCAAGGCTCTCGATCCCCTTTGTGAGTAAAAGTTTATTTACAATTTTATTTACTGTAAAATAATGAGGTTCTTTTAGTCATTTGCCATGTCATCTGCAAAAATAGTAATAGAAATTTAAATACATTAGTAATGAGCAATCATTTTTCCTTTCGTGAACACCTTTCAGATCCTCCTGGCCCACCCAAGAACCTGCACCATACTGATGCAGAGAAGACAGAGGTGTGGTTGGCGTGGGAATGGCCTGACCGCACTGGAGGAAGTGAGATTACCGGCTTCATCGTGGAGCACCAGGAAGAGGGACAGACTGACTGGGTCACCTTCAAGACTGTGAGCAATAACCACAGCCACGTCACAGGTCTTGTGGAGGGCAAGACTTACCGCTTCAGAGTCAAATCTCAGAACGCTATCGGTGTGAGCCGTCCTGACACCAGCGTTCCCGTGACTTGCCAGGAGAAGACATGTAAGATTCTTATGGGGCTGTTTTTATTGTGAATGCTGCTCATGATCTCATGTATAGGCCTGAAAACATGCTAACATGGTTGCTGTTTTTTTTCTTCCTTCAGTGGCACCTACTATCGAAGTTGATGTGAAGCTTATTGAAGGTCTCGTTGTCAAAGCTGGCAGCACTATTGTTCTTCCAGCCAAGATGACAGGCATCCCTATTCCCACTGCCAAATGGATGAGCGATGGCAAGGAGCTCGCATCAGAGGGCCGTTATAATATTGAGACTGCTGGATCCTCAACCATCCTTAGTATCCCTGAGAGCCAGAGAGGAGACACTGGAGAGTACATCCTCACTGTGTCCAATCCTGCAGGCAGCAAGACAGTTGCTCTTCATGTCACTGTGTTGGATCTTCCAGGTCCCCCCATTGGACCTATCAATATCTTGGAGGTCACTCCTGATCACATGATGATCCAATGGAGGCCACCCAAGGATGATGGTGGCACGCCCCTCACCAACTATGTGGTGGAGAAGAAGGATGTGAAGAAGCCATGGGAGCCCTGGTCTGTTGTGAGCTCCAGCGGTAGTAGTACCAAGGCTAAGGTGTCCAGACTGGAGAAGGGCCGCGAGTACATTGTCCGTGTTCGTGCAGAGAACAGGATCGGCATTGGTGCTGGGCTTGAGAGTCCTCCAACTATTGCCAAACATATGTTTAACCCTCCTGGTCCACCAGGCCTGCCAGAGTGTTCTGATATCACAGAGAATGCTGTAACTGTGGAATGGGCCTTGCCCGAGTACGACGGAGGAAGTCCCATTAGTGGCTACGTGATTGAACGCAGAGAAATGACTGGAAAGTGGATCCGGGTCAACAAAACTCCTGTACTGGACCTCAGATACAGAGTCCCTGGCCTGTTTGAAGGCAATAGCTATGAGTTCAGAGTGTTTGCTGAAAACATTGCTGGCATCAGCGAACCTTCTCTCACCTCTGACCCCATGAAGGCCACTCGTGCCATCACCAAACCTGGACCCCCAGGCAATCCAAAGCTGAAGGACTGGAGTAAGTCCTATGCTGATATCTGCTGGACCAAGCCTACCAGAGATGGAGGCAGTCCTATTCTAGGCTATGTCGTGGAGGCTCAGAAGTCAGGAAGTGCCCAGTGGGACAGAATCAACAAGGACCTCATCAAGATGTGTGCCTACAGAGTGCCAGGCCTCATTGAAGGACTGGAGTACAGAATACGCATCAGAGCCACCAACAAGGTTGGAGACAGTGAACCCAGGGAGCTGGCTGAGACCATCCTGGCAAAGGACATCCTGGTGCCACCTGAAGTTGTTGTGGACGTGTCCTGCCGTGACTCTCTGACAGTCAGGGCCGGTCAGATCATCAGTCTGATTACTAGAGTGAAAGGCAGACCAGATCCAGAGATTACATGGACCAAGGATGCCAGAGCCTTGTCCCGGGACAAGCGCACAGACATGAACAACAACTACCCTCTGTGTGAGCTGGTCATCAATGATGCAGTCAGGTCAGACTACGGTAAATATGCCATTGTTGCCAAGAATAGCAGTGGGCAGGCACAGGCTACTATTATTGTCAATGTCCTGGACACACCAGGAGCCTGCCAGAACCTTAAAGTAGCCTATGTGACCAAAAACTCATGCATGGTGTCTTGGGAGAACCCTGAGGACAACGGAGGTACTGAAATCAATCAGTACATCATTGAGTGCCGTCAGCCCAGCCAGAGAGGATGGACGGTGGTGTCCAATGACTGCACAAAGCGTATGATGAAGGCTCCTCTCACTGAGGGCTGTGAGTACTTCTTCCGTGTCAGCGCTGAAAACAAGATTGGCGCTGGTCCCCCTACTGAGAGCAAGGCACCAGTGCTGGCAGTCGATCCCATTGAGAAGCCTGGAGAACCTATTGACTTCCAAATCGCTGAGATTGGCAAGACCTTCTGCTTCCTCAAGTGGAAGAAGCCAGACTATGATGGTGGCAGTCGTAACTTGGCTTATCATGTTGAAAAGAAACCAAAGGAGGCTGAGGAGTGGGAGAGGATTCACAAGGGAGCCATCAAGGAGACCTACTTCATGGCTGACAGGTGCATTGAAAACCAGATATATCAGTTCAGAGTTCAGACAAAGAATGAGGGAGGTGAGAGCAACTGGGTTACCACTCCTGAAGTCCTGGTTAAGGAACAGCTGGTGGAGCCTGAGATCAAGATTAAGTTGGATGGAACCCTTGTGGTGAAGGCAGGAGATTCCATTCCTATCGAGGCAATGGTGAAGGGCAAACCTCAGCCTGATGTCAAATGGACCAAGGATGAGCGCACAGACGAGATCAGGAAGGGCCTCAGGCATCAGATCGAAACTGGTACAGACTTCTCTAAGCTGCTTGTTACGGGCGCCAGACGCACTGACAGCGGCAAATATGTTGTTACTGCCTCCAACAGTGCAGGAACTTGCTCTGCTCATGCTAAGGTCAACGTTCTGGATAGACCCGGCCCCATCAGAGATCTTAAGGTGTCTGGTGTCACCACTGACCGGTGCATTCTGACCTGGGAAATCCCAGAGGATGATGGTGGCTGTGATATTTACAACTACATCATTGAGAAGTGTGAGACCAAGAGGGGAGTCTGGTCGGTCCACTCCAATGCTGTCATCACCAACAAAGCTAATGTCACCCGTCTGATTGAGGGTAATGAGTACATCTTCAGAGTCCGAGCTGAGAATAAGATGGGTCCTGGACCTGCAGAACAAAGTGAGGCCATTGTTGCTGGCACCCAGTTCAGCGTACCCGATGCTCCTGAAGCACCAGAAGTCACCAAGATCGCAAAGGAGGAGATGACTGTGCAGTGGTCAGAGCCAGAAAGAGATGGCGGAAAGCCCATCATTGGATATCTGCTGGAAAAGAGAGAGGAACACGCTGTCAGGTGGTCTCCTGTCAACAAAGATCCGATCCCTACGACTCGTTTCACGGTTACTGGACTGCTGCCCCTCCATGAGTACCAGTACAGAGTCAAGGCCGTGAATGAAATTGGCATTGGTAGCCCCAGCAAGGCATCACGTGCCATCACCGCTAAGGATGCCGTTGGTATGTTACAACAATATCTACATTGTGTTTAATATTGTCACTATAGATCAAATCAATTTCTTCACACACCCCTATGCCTTTTTACAGAGCCTCCTGCACCTCCCACTAACCTGAAGGTGTTGGACAGCAGCAAATCCTCCATCACCCTGGGCTGGACCAAGCCGGTGTCTGATGGTGGAGCTCCCCTTATTGGCTACGTGGTGGAGATGAGAACGCAGGGAAGCGCCAAGAAAGGCGATGATGCCTGGAAGAGGTGTAATGTGGCAGCTCAGCTGGTCGTGTGCGAGTTTACGGTCTCAAGTCTGGATGAGACGCTTGTGTATGAATTCAGAGTGTCTGCCCAGAACCAGGTGGGCATGAGTCTGCCTTGCGACTTGGAGGGTGCTGTGATCCCGAAGGAGATTCTAGGTGAGAACTCCATTGCATTTTAGATGGTTTTAACATTAAGCTGTGGTCTGTGCTCATGATATCAAGATAACACTTGCACTATTTCTTCCAACAGAGGCACCGGAGATTGATTTGGATGCCAACCTGAAACAGGGACTGACTGTGAGAGCAGGTTGTCCCATCAGACTCTGTGCCACCATCAGAGGCAGACCACCTCCCAAGGTCCTTTGGAGAAGGATGGGTATCGATAACGTGGTCAGGAAGGGCAAAGTGGACATTATCGACACCATGACCTTCCTTATCATTCCTGACAGCACCCGCGATGACTCTGGAAAATACTGCCTGACTCTGCGGAGCCCTGCTGGAGAAAAAGCAGTTTTTGTCAATGTCAAGGTTCTGGGTGAGTCCTGGATTTATCCTACTGTAAACAACTGTTTCTAAATGCTACTTAAAAGGAATCCAAAGGAAACTTAGGATTTTTTGGGTTTCTCTATATAATTTACTATATAATTCACCACACTATGGGTAGCACCTATAGATGGCATATACTATGAATTTGTGCTATGTAAATAAAATTGAATTGAATTGAAAAATCCTTAGAAATTACAAAAAAAAATGTAATCAGAATTTCAAATTATTTTTTCCTACAGACACTCCTGGACCTGTGATGAACCTGGAAGCTACAGACATCAAACAGACATCCGCCATGCTGGCCTGGAATCCTCCAGAGAACAACGGTGGCAGCGACGTCACACACTACATCGTTGAGAAGCGAGAGATCGACCGCAAGACATGGGCAACTGTGAAGGCCGAAGTTGCGGTGGATAAGGTTCCTTTCAAATGCAGCAATCTAATGCCAGGCACCGAGTACTACTTCAGAGTCACAGCGGTCAATGAGTATGGCTCTGGAGTTCCCAGAGTGTCGCCTACGTCCTACCTGGCCTCGGATCCTGTCAGTACGTATCATCTCTCAGTTACAAAAAGAGCTCAACCAAAGACTACAGCTTCCCACAACTTTCCCACTCATTACCCAGTCATTAGAGACCCTTGCAATACTGAGTACTATTTATACTATATAAGCTGGAATAAACAAGGACAGTGTTCTTATTTCCTAGTAACATATGGAACAGTTCTTGCTGGGGTTTGTTTAATGTGACTGTGTGACAACAGATGTAAACAGAATTGGGCTTAGTTTTCTGCCAATACTGATCAATAAAAATAGCCCAAATCAGCCTTGATCACATTTTCAGGATTGGGCTTCAGACATCCCTAACCTGAAGACAATCATGTGATTTCCTGTTTCAGGTAAACCAGATCCTTGTCAGAAGATCGATGTTCTAGAGATCACTAAGAACAGCGCCGTGGTTGGCTGGGTGAAGCCCTTAAGAGACGGCGGTGCCAAGATAGATGGTTATGTGATTGAATACATCGAGGTCAAACCTCCTCCAGAGCCACCAGCACCTGTGGAGGTTTGTCATGTGACCACACTGATTCTCCTCTGTCAGTCTTTTGCTCTGTCAAACTGCATATGCTAAAATACTACCCTCAGCGTCATTTTACGTGTATATTTTGCAATTCAAGCTCTCTTCTTAAAGAGTTTGAATCATTAATCTACACCCTCCCTTTATAACAGGTTCCTGAAGGAGAGGAAGCTCCTCCGCCACCTCCTCCTCCTCCTCCTCCAGTAGAGGAGGAGGAAGAAGAAGAACCTGAGAAGGAAGTATGGAATGCCTACACCACAGTTAAAGGTTTGACAATCAATGTCAGCGGCCTGAAGGAGGGCAAGAGGTACAGGTTCAGAGTGGCTGCCAAGAACACCATGGGCCTGAGCTTGTTCACTGAGACCAGAGAGCCAGTGGAGATCAAGGAACAGATGTGTACGTCATCATGTCTCAATAATAAGATATCTTGCTTTAGTTGTATGCAGTTTTATTCTTCCTTGCTATGTCTACTTATTTCATGATCCGGATTATTAGTGAACATTGATGATAACAGTAACATGTAAGATCCGGAGATAACACTAAACATTACCAGCATTTGTTAGCTGCTCTTAGCTTCCTCAAACGTAATAACTCAAATTCTCTTGTCGTCACCTGCAGTGGAGCCAAAGATTATCATGCCAGAGACAGCGAGCGCCAGAGCCGGAGCCAAGCTCAGAGTTGAGGCGCTGGTTTCAGGAAAACCTGCCCCAACCTGCAAGTGGATGCGTGGTGAGGATGCTGTGGTTCCATCCAGTCGTCTGGCTGTGCATCAGTCTGGAAACATGTGTGTCCTGATCATCAAAGATGTGTCAAGGACTGACAGTGGAGAGTACAGCCTGGTGGCTGAGAACAGCTCTGCAAAGGTGTCTGAATCTCTGAAGATCATCATCAGAGGTCAGTGTCACATATGACATGATCATATGGGGAAACATATAGAAAACAAATGAATTTACATTTTGAGACTCAGCAGCAGAGATAGAACCTGACACAGCAAACTTTTCTCTGTATTGCAGACATCCCCGGTCCTCCTGAGGGACCTGTGGTGATCAGTGACATTGACTCTGACGCCTGCTCCCTGTCCTGGAACAAACCACTGGAGGACGGAGGCAGCAATATCACCAACTACGTGGTGGAAAAATGTGATGTGAGCAGAGGTGACTGGGTGAACGCCGTGTCTTCTTGCTCAAAGACCAGTTGCAGGCTGGGAAAGCTTATCCCTGGGAAGGAGTATGGTTTCCGCATACGTGCTGAGAACCGCTTTGGTGTGTCAGACCCTGTTCAGTCTGACCGAATGGTCGCCAAGTTCCCCTTCGGTAAGTTTAAACGAAATGTTACATATATGCTTCAGATGTAAGTTTATATCCAGTTTTATTATTACAGGTCTGTGTCTTATACAGAACACTAATTTTATCTGTTTTTGTCACTAGATGTTCCCAGCGAGCCGCTCAACTGTCGCATCAACAAGACTAACAAGGATTGCATGTTCGTGGCCTGGGATAAGCCCGAGAGCGACGGCGGCAGCCCCATCACAGGTTACTACATTGAGCGTAAGGAGAGAAACAGCCTACTGTGGGTGAAGGCCAACGACACTGTCGTCCGCACCACTGAGTACCCATGTGCTGGTCTCATCGAGGGCCTGGAATATACTTTCAGAGTGTCCGGCATTAACCGTGCTGGCCAGGGCAAACCAAGCAAGAAGACCGACTTTGTCACTGCCAGAACACCAGTCGGTATGTTTGCCTCCAACACCTCTAACAAGCCTTATTTTTATTCATTTAAATGTGTTTGTTACTTTGACTCATTTGTTTTTTGTGTGTGACACAGACACTCCAGGCAAACCTGAAATCCTGGATATAACCAGGAATTCTGTAACTCTGGTTTGGACCCGTCCAAAGAACGACGGTGGAAGCAAGATCATTGGCTACTATGTTGAGGCCATGCGAGTACCAGGAGACACTTGGATACGCTGTAACACCAGCAGCCAGAATGTGCCAAGAGAGGAGTACACAGTGACTGGATTGGAAAGAGACCTACAGTACCAGTTCAGAGTAATTGCCAAAACTGCTGTCAATATGAGCAAACCCTCAGAACCCACAGACCCAGTCCTGGTCTGTGCTGAGAACGGTGAGAGGTTTTGACTTAAAGCTCTTATGACCATGCTGATAAACCAATGTGTCTGAGCTGTGTATTTATTCATATTATCTTCTTTAAATGCAGTTCCTCCAAGGGTAGAGCTTAATGCCAGGATGCAGAAGGGTTTCAAGGTTAAGGCCGGAACCACACTCCTCCTGGAGGCTGACGTTTTCGGCAAGCCCATGCCCAGAGTGACCTGGAAGAGAGGTGATGACAGCCTGAAGTCAGGTGAGGGCCAGGTAATCACCCAGCAGAGGCATCACTTCCAGCTGGAGATGACAGCTGTTACCAAGGAGCACACAGCAACCTACACCATCCTGGCTGAGAACGCCAGCGGCTCCAAGACCGCTGAGATCCAAGTCATCGTCCTTGGTGAGTATTATTGTTTTCTCATTACGGATGTCTGTTAAAACTGTACCAAGATGCTAAATATTGTTTACTGTCTACAGACTGTAGTAACATTAAATTCTGTGTCTCCTTAGATGTGCCCGGTCCTCCTGCCAGTGCCAAATTCACTGAGGTGATGGCAACCAGCATTAAGTTATCCTGGGAGCCTCCTCTGAAGGACGGCAATGCCAAAATTAGTAACTATATTGTTGACAAGCGTGAGACCAGCAGAGCTGAGTGGGCCCAGGTCTCCTCCAAGATCAAGGGCGATGTCCTTGAGTTGAATGTAGGGAAGCTGATTGAAGGTCGTGAGTACCAGTTCCGAATCCGCGCTGAAAACATGTGGGGAGTTGGAGAGCCCCTGATCACCAAACCTGTCATCGCCAAGAACCCATTCAGTGAGTCACCACCAGCATTTTGTCTGAGTTTTTTTGGTCTTTGTGGGTCAGCTAGTAACGGGCCACCATGATGGAGACTTCTGTGGTGGTTAATGACTTCTAGCCAGCATCCATGTAGAATGGGCTGAGCTGCATTCCTGGAGCTCAACGTGTTGAGTGTGGAGGAGACGCTTGTTAAATTATATCTTTCTCAGGTTTATATTGTGCCAGTTTCTTAAAAACTGTTCTGGTATAGTAGCTAGTAACTGATACACAATATGTAGTTAAAATACCTGGTGTTTACTCTATCTATTCATGACATCTCTAATGGAAGCTAGCTAAATTTGCAGCAAATAAGTGCCCTCTGTTAAAAATGGCTATATCAGCATATTGAAAACCATCTATTGTATTTCATTAATTTTGACGACTTGTTGATTATTGATTGTTAATGTGGCTGATTATCTGTTAAGGAAAGAAAGTAAAATATGTATCCCTAGTCTGAATTAAAGCCTTTCCTATTGTGTCACTTCCAGCTGTCCCTGGCCCATGCGAGGCCCCAGTAATCACCAACGTGTCCAAAGACCGTATGACAGTCAGCTGGAAGGAGCCTGCCGATGACGGAAAGTCCACCATCCTGGGCTACATGCTGGAAAAGAAAGAGACCAAGGAGATGAACTGGACCAAGATGAACAGGAAGCCGATGACAGAAAGGACCCTGGAAGTTACCGGCCTCGCAGAGGGAGCCGGGTATGAGTTCAGAGTCATTGCCGTCAATGTGGCCGGGCTCGGCAAACCCAGCGAGCCCTCTGCTTCTGTCACTGCAATGAATCCCATCAGTAAGTGCCAGCTTCATTGCATGTAAAAACCTCTGTGTAGTCCTTTCTGTGTTGCTTACTGCATGTAATCTAAATCAATGTGCTCTTCCCCAGCTCCTCCTGGACCTGTCGTGAATCCCAGTGTAACTGACACCACCCACAGCACCATCAGTCTCACCTGGACCGCCCCCGCCAACAATGGTGGAAGCCCCATTATTGGATACCTGGTGGAGTGCAAGAGGACCGACACCACAGATTGGATTCGCTGCAACGTCCCCAGGAACCTGCAGGAGACCAGCTATGTCATCCAGAACCTCATCGACAAGTCAGAGTACCAGTGCCGCATCACTGCCATCAATAAGGTCGGCTTCAGCGAGCCAGTGGAAGTACCTGGCAAACATGTTGCCAAGGACATCGTCGGTACGTACAACTTAGATTTTCTGAGCAGTGTTTATTTTAATTCTGTATTAAATTGAGTTTAGGTAGAACACAGCACCATCAACATAACAAACCTGGGTTTCTATTTTCTGTGTGTGTTTTTTTTTTGCTCCTTTCACATTTTTCGTCACTGTGGTTCATTTTTCACTGCAACACAAAGTCCTGCAGCTCTGTGGAAAAAGAACAACCATGAAGAAGGAGAGAGAACTCAGAAATGTCTTCTGTCACCATTAGAATGACAGAAATCAGAAAAAAACATATGTTAAATGGAATCTACGTTTTTCCAAGTGTCCACAGGCGTTACAAACACTGGGGGGAAAAAATCAAGGCTTCACGTGCTATCGTAATTTAACAATTTCATTTAGATTTCCACAAACTTTCCAAAGTCTACATTTTTCACACTACTCTGTACATGAACTGTAGAAAGATGTTTCACCACGCTGAATGTATCTTCAACAACTTGCTCCCCTGTTCACTGTTTCTGAGCCATGCTGCATTTATTTTATTCATCCATTATATTTGATTTTCCTCTCAGTCTCGTTTGTCATCTCCTCCTTGCTACAGCAGTAAAAGTCCTCACTAAAAGCATATCCTCTGTGTGTATCCTAATGTAGTTGCTCCTGAGGCAGTGCTGAGTGCCGAATTGAAGGAGGTTTTGGAGCTGCAAGCTGGCACCACCATGAGGCTGCAGGCCACCTTCAAGGGCCGTCCCATCCCCAAGATCACCTGGGCAAAGATGAACACCAACATCAAGGAGAGGCAGGGCATCGTCATCAAATCCAGCAATGTCGACACCATGGTGATGGTGGAGAAAGTCAACCGATACGATGCTGGCAAATACATTCTGAACCTGGAGAGCACGTCTGGCATGAAGATGTACACCATCGTTGTCAAAGTGTTTGGTCAGTACAGGACTTACTTTTTACGAAGCAATTGCATTAATCTGCTGTATGTTTGTTAGCAGTGATTATAATCAGTACGGACTAACTGAAGTTACTATAATGAGAAAATTGTTCTAGGCTGAGGTTTATATTGTAAGAGACAATGTTAAAAGGTGTTGTATCATTGTAGACACTCCTGGACCACCAGCCAACCTGATGGTGAAGGATGCAACTAAGGACAGTTCCTCCATTTACTGGGATGCTCCTCTAATTGATGGTGGCCATGAAGTCACCCACTACGTCGTGGAGAAGCGTGACACTGAGAGGAAGGCTTGGTCCATCGTCTCCAACAACTGCACCAAGACATCATTCAAGGTTCCAGACCTGGATGCCGGACGGTCTTACTGCTTCAGAGTGTCAGCCGTTAACCAGCTTGGTACTGGAGAGAGTTGCGAGACAGCTGATTCAGTCAGAGCGTCAGGTAGGTTAGATAATAATGGGTATTGTCAAAGTTATGTGTCAGCAGTACAGGAGGCAGCGGTTTCAGGACCGCAGTGGTAGGACCGCGTTTCTAGGACCGTGCTTCTTGGACCGCTTCTAGGACCCTTGTTTTTCATGACAACCCTACCTACTGAATTGGTTGATAGCTAAAGTGCACCCAAATTCCACCCAAAATATTACTTTCTGCCCAGGTACTTGTAGTTTTAAAGCTTTATTCAAACCAAATAGTGCTTTGTATCCTTTTGTTAGAAAAGAGGCAAGACATGACCGCTCTCTGCCAAGCTATCAGTAACTTTGCTGTCCAACTGAAGACATCAGAACAGTTCAATAGTTTAACAAATTTACATTATGGCTATCCATCTTGGCCAGTAGTGCGGCCCTTGCTTCAATATATGCTACTCTTTTAGTTATTGAATTCGGTAAGTAGTGTTGTTGTGAAAAGGTCCGAGAAATGCAGTCCTACAACTACAGCCAGGAAATTCAATTCAATTCAATTTTATTTATATAGCCAGGACTCCAGACTAACTTTTCCACTAGTAACACAGGTGCTACCAACTTTCTTAGTTGGTCGCACCAGCAAATGATTTGGTCGCCAGTGAAAAGAGCGTTCTACAACAGATGAAACCGAGTAATTTTTATCAACATGCTCTGGTTTCTATGAGCAGAGTTTTCTATGAGGGGACTTTTCTACAAGCGGATCGCATTTTAAATGTCAATAACAGAGTCAGTCATGTTTATATAGTCAAAACTGTGATCCGCTGTTAAAATTTGAGCCATCAAGACTGAATGCTGTGGGCTACTTTTTCTTCTTAACTGACTCAGTCGAGATCTCTCTGCCTGCACCTGAACACTTTTATCACCAGGTGTGTTGGAACATAATTGGCTGCAGATCATTTCGTCATTGGATCATGGTAACAGTGAAACTGACTGTTTACTCATCAGGCATGGAAAGACTGAGTCAATGTGGAAGAAATAGAACTATTTTCAACCACAATAACTTACGCAGTAGTTACCTGTGCCGACGGAAGGACCACCAGATCAGCTAACGATCATCATTCACTCGCACATTGTGACCATGTGAAATTTCAATTCGCACACTCTCAAAAAAAATGTTACATATGCGATCATTTTGCTCTCAGTCTGGAGCCCTGATAGCGCATATTCACCACATATGTTATCATGTTGTAAACCTGTCAAAATGCAGCCTCCTCTGCTGCAGACATACACTACTTGATTTTGTACTTGTTTTTTGTAAATGTAAATGTCATACTCACCAATGTTTACACCTCCAGAGGAGCCTGGGCCTGTCATGGACTTCAAGACCCTGCTGGTTACCAGAGACTCTTGCACTCTGAGCTGGAAGAAACCCCTCACGGATGGTGGCAGCCGCATCATCTGCTACGTGCTGGAGGTTCTCAACGGTGACGACAATTACAAGGAGCTAATGAGATCCAAGAATATGCAGTACAGCGCCAAGGACCTGGTGGAGGGCAGAGAGTACAACTACAGAGTCAAAGCTGTGAACGACTCAGGAGAGAGCGCTGCCAAGGAACTGACAGTGGTTGCTAAAGACCAGATCAGTAAGTGTCCATATTTATGAAACTTCTAGCGAAAGAATTAAGTGAGAAAATATGTAGTGTTCAACATTTGGTATAAGATACGTTTCCCTTCCCTCAGTTCATCCCAGTTGTGACTTGAGGGAGTTGCCCAATATGTGCTACATTGCCAAAGAGGGTACCACTGTCCGTCTGAAGATCCCACTTATTGGCAAACCTACGCCCAAGGTCTCTTGGAAGAAGGGAGATGATGAAGACCTGACAGACAGTGGTCGGGTGTGCGCAGAGTCCTCTGCAGTCAACACCACCCTCCTGATCAGGGACTGCCAGAGGACTGATGCTTCGAAGTACACCATCACCCTGAGGAACAGTGCTGGAACCAAGGAGTCCACAATCTTCATCAGGTAGGACTCATAGAGCTATCAGGGAAGAAACTGCAACAAAACATTGAGAATATTTTCCTCAAAGTAGATCACACTGTGCTATTCATACACGGACTGTATTTAACCCTCTGAACTAAGTTTCTTGGCATTTTTTTGCCCCGTCACATTTTTCCTCAACTGTGATTAATTTTTCACTGCTATATAAAGTCCTGCACCTCCATGAAAACAGAACAACATGAAGAAGGAGAGATAACTCAGAAATGTCTTCTGTGCAATATGACACAGAATGGTGGAAACAGAAAAATGAAAGAATGATTCCTCTGTCTCCTTTTAGGGTGGTGGGTAAACCTGGCATCCCTGTCGGACCAGTTAAGTTTAAAGATGTCACTGCTGACGGTGCTACGCTCAAGTGGGGCGCTCCCAAAGATGATGGTGGCTCTGAGATTACTAACTACATCCTGGAAAAGAGAGACTCAATCACCAACATGTGGGTGACCGTGTCCTCCACTGTGGAGACCAACACCATGAGGGTGACCGGCCTCCATGAGGGTACAGAATACATTTTCAGAGTCTGTGCTGAGAACAAGTATGGTGTCGGAGAGGGACTGAAGTCTGAGCCCGTCGTAGCTAAACACCCATTCAGTAAGTGACAGTGCTTGATGTATTTTAAAGCCTGAATCAGGGCTGAACTTAAAAACTGAACTTTTCTGACTGTTTTTCAACAGATGTTCCCGACGCTCCTGCTCCTCCTGAGATCATGAGCATGCGCCATGACTCAGCTTACTTGGCCTGGTCTGACCCCAGGAAGACTGGAGGATCCCCCATTACAGGTATGGTCTCTTGGTCTACCTACTGTCATGCAACTATCTTATTCTTTGTACATTTTATCTTAGCACTATTACTGACATCTGTATAAAGTGTGTGTGTCATCACCATAATGTGATTTCTGTTCAGGTTACTATGTTGAGTTCAAGGAGAGGAACAGTATGTTGTGGAAGAGGACGAGCACAGCTGCCCTAAGGATGAAGGAACACAAGGTGACCGGGCTCACTGAAGGTCTGGAGTACGAGTTTAGAGTCATGGCAAACAATCTGGCTGGTATTGGCAGACCGAGCGCTCCCACCGATTCACAGGTGGCTTTGGATCCCATTGGTAAGTATAGAAAGAGTGAGAGTTGGACAAGAATAAGAAATACTAATTCTGTAAATCTGAAACAATGTACATTTTTTTAATATTTGTGTCAATAGATGCACCTGGTAAACCCGATGTTATCAGCATCACCAGGAGCACTGTGACCATGCAGTGGACTGAGCCTCAGTTTGACGGTGGCCACAGGCTGACCGGCTACATCGTTGAAAAGCGAGACCTGCCTTCTAAGATCTGGGTGAAGGCCAACAACGTGAATGTTGTGGAACCTGCATACACTGTCAAAGATTTGCAGGAGGGCTGCAAATATGAGTTCAGGATCAGGGCGAAGAATGCCGCTGGCGCTCTCAGCCCACCCTCAGAGCAGACAGATACTATTCTCTGCACAGATGAATATGGTGAGATGAAGACATTTAAACTCTTCTGAGCACCTTTATCCACACAGTATAACACAGAGTTAGAGACTTGGCATGCTGCATGAAAACTTAAATGTTTCCTGTTTTCTCCAACAGCGGCACCAACTATTACTATTGACGCCCAGGTGATGGAGGGTCTGACCGTCCGAGCAGGCGATACTATTGTCATCACTGCCACGAGCATTGTGGGCAAACCTGCACCGACTTCATGCTGGTCAAAGGGAGGGAAGTACTTTAAGCCCTCTGACATTGTTCACATTGAGACCACTGCTACGTCCTCCACTCTGTCCGTCAAATATGCCGGCAGGAAAGACTCCGGAGATTACATAATCACTGCTAGCAACCCCTTCGGTGTAAAGGAGGAAACTGTCAAGGTCAAAGTTCTGGATGTTCCCGGTGCTCCTGGACCCATCGAGTGCAGCGGTGTCTCCTCTGAAAAGGTGACTCTCACTTGGACAGCTCCTCCTGAGGACGGAGGCTCTCCCATTAAGTATTACACACTGGAGAAGAGGGAGACTAGCCGGCTGCTCTGGACTGTCCTGGAAGAGAAGGTCATCGACTGTCACTATGTGGCCACCAAGCTCATCCAGGGCAATGAGTACTTCTTCAGAGTGTCTGCCGTTAACCAGTACGGTGCCAGCGAGCCATCTCACTCTGAGGCAGTCAAGATGGTGGACAGATTCGGTTTGTACAGCTAATTTATGCTCTTCTGTGCATCTGGAAGATTACAGACTACCACAGATTTATGAATATGTTTCTTTTTTCTATGTATGTAGGTCCTCCTGGTCCCCCATCTAAACCCGAAGTGGATAAGGTCGACGGACATTCAGCCACTGTGACTTGGAGAAGACCAACTGAGGATGGAGGCAGTGACATCATAGGTTATTGTGTGGAGAAGAAGGAGAAGAAGGGTATGAGGTGGCTCCGGGCATCCAAGAAATCCATTACTGAGCTCAGCCATGAAGTCACAGGCCTCACTGAGGGTGTTGAGTATGAGTTCCGTGTTCTTGCCGAGAACGTAGCTGGTTTTGGAGAGCCAAGTGAACCATCTATGCCGGTCAGAACAATAGTCGTTGCCTGTAAGTAAAAATTAGCGTTTCAGCTGTGAAAACCTTGTCGACTGCCAGAATTCAATATTATTATTAGGTGACTTTCCACTGCAGGAAACCAGTGCAAGGTGGGGCAAACATTTACAGGAAATCCCCCCCTAAACGGCCCTTTTAGCCTTTCTGTTTCTTTTTAGGATCCACCGACTTTGACCACGACATTAACTACTGGTGCACCCAAACATAGAGTAGTTACTGGATGTAATTATATGTAGGAAATAGAACAATGCAGGTTTGTTATGTTAGCCTGTATGTATAATTTTAAGTTGTGGATGGTGATGTTAAAAAGGAGAAAACTGCAAGTGGACAAGGACACTGAGAGGGTGGAAAACATGGTGCATGTTGTCCTCTCTGAGTTTAACTAATTAGCATTTGTCTTTTCTGAGTTTAACCCATCAGTGTTGAGGTCTACACAATAGTATTTTAGGACTACTCAGAAGTACCCTGGAATATTTACTATTTCCTCCCTGAAAAGAGTCCTGAAAGAGGTTCTGCAGGGATAGTTCCTGTAGTCGAAACACAGTCAAAGATTTGGGCCACCCTAAAATGACCCAAAGTTCCTGCAGTGGAAAACTACCTAATATTTCATATGTTTAGATACTGATACAAAATCTGCAGTTTCTACTGTTTATTTTAAAAAAGCACTAACCCTTTCTTTTATGTCTGTCAGATCCACCCGGACCTCCAGTCAATCCAAGAGTTACAGACACAACCAAAACCACAGCCACTCTGAACTGGGGAAAACCTCTTGATAATGGTGGACTTCAAGTCACTGGATATGTGATTGAACACAAGAAAGAAGGAACAGAAGAATGGGTTAAGGACACCCCTTCATCTCCACTGAGGATCACAGAGTTTGTTGTTGCTGAGCTAGAAGCTGGTGCAAAATACTACTTCAGAATTAGTGCTGTGAATGCAAAGGGAGCAGGTGAACCTGCTGAAACTAAGGAGCTGGTTGAGATTGTGGAGCTTGCAGCTGAGCCTGACCTGGAGCTGGATGTTGAGCTGAGAAGAACCCTTGTCGTTAGAGCTGGATGCTCCATCCGCCTCTTTGTGCCAATCAAGGGACGTCCTACACCAACAGTGACCTGGACAAAGGAGGGTGGCCCTGTCAAACGTGCAGTCATCGACAGTACTGAATCCTTTACTATGCTTATCATTCCTGAGAGTTCAAGGATTGATGCAGGCAAGTATGAGCTTACCCTCGAAAACTCAGCTGGAAAGAAGAGTGCTGATATACATGTGAGAGTTCTGGATTCACCTGGAGCTCCGCTTAACCTAAAACCAATCAAGATTGACAAGGAAAGCATCACACTTCAATGGGAGATGCCTCTCATTGATGGTGGAGCCAAGATTACAAACTACATCATTGAGAAGAGAGAATCAACACGCAAGGCTTTTGCTACTGCTATTACACATTGCCCAACCACTTCAGTCAAAATTGCCGAGCTGGGTGAAGGTTGTGAGTATTACTTCAGAGTGTCTGCTGAGAATGAGTACGGCATTGGTGAGGCGGCTGAAACTTCTGATCCAGTTCGTGCATCTCAGGCACCAACTCCACCAGAAAGTATTATTCCTACTGATATCACAAAGAGCTCTGTGAGCCTCGCTTGGACCAAACCCAAGCATGACGGTGGAAGCAGAATTACAGGATACGTCCTGGAAGCACAGAAGAAGGGAACTGATCAGTGGGCCCATGTAACAACTGTCAAATCCATGGATTTCACAGTGAAGAATCTCAATGAGAACGAAGAGTACATTTTCCGTGTCATGGCCGCCAACCAGTCTGGTAGAAGTGTTCCACGTGAGAGCAAACCCATTGCTGTCAAGGATTCTACTTCATTGCCTGAATTTGACCTGCGTGGTGTCTGTCAGAAGACCGTTATTGCCAAGGCAGGAGATGACATCAAGGTTGAGATTCCAGTTACGGGACGTCCTAGACCAACTGTCTCTTGGCAGAAGGATGGAGCAGCTCTGAAACTCACGCAGAGAACTAATGTGGAAACTACTGCTGCTACTGTTGTTATCAGCATCAATGAATGCAACAGAGCCGACAGTGGTGTATACACCATGACTGGAAAGAACATCGTAGGATCTGTAACAGACAACATCATTGTCAAAGTGCATGATGTACCAGGGCCACCCAAAGGACCAGTTAAGATTGTGGAGATATCTCGTACCTATTGCGTCTTTGCATGGGAAACTCCTGAGAATGACGGAGGTGTTCCCATCAACAACTACGTGGTGGAGATTAGAGACACCACCACCCAAACATGGAACGAGCTGTCCTCCACTGTCATCCGCACAATGTTCAAAGCCATTCGGTTAACCACTGGATCAGAGTACCAGTTCAGAATAAAGGCTAAGAACAGATATGGTGTTGGACCTCCCATCACCTCAGAGTCAGTGGTGGCTGCCTATCCCTTCAAAGCACCCGGACCTCCTGGTACTCCTGGTGTTGTTGCATTTACCAAGGACTCAATAACAATTGGCTGGAATGAGCCTGTGTCTGATGGTGGAAATGAAGTCATTGGTTATCATGTTGAGAGGAAGGAAAGAAGCAGTATCATGTGGCATAAGATCAGCAAAGGTATTGTGAAAGGAAACATCTTTAAAACCACAGGGCTTGAAGATGGCGTTGCTTATGAGTTCCGTGTCATGGCTGAAAACATGGCTGGAATTGGTAAATCCAGCAAAGCTTCCGAGGCAATTCTGGCTTTGGATCCTGTTGACCCACCGGGTCAGCCTGAGCCAATATTTGTCAACAAGAATGTCATCACTATTCAGTGGACAAAGCCTGAGTATGATGGTGGCTTCAAAATCACCGGCTACACAGTGGAGAAGAGAGAACTGCCTACTGGTCGCTGGATCAGAGCCAATTTCACCAACATCATTGAGACAGCGTTTACTGTCAGCGGGCTAACTCAGGATGCCTCCTATGAATTCCGTGTTATAGCCAGAAACTCAGCAGGTGCAGTGAGCGTGCCATCTGAGCCGTCAGACCCAATTATTTGCAAAGACGACATTATTGAACCACGCATTATGGTTGATGCCATCTATAAGGATGTTGTTCAGCTAAAGGCAGGCGAGTCCTTTAAGCTTGATGCTGATATTGCTGGTCAACCAGTCCCATCTATGGTTTGGACCAAGAATGGAAAGGAGGTGGAGAATACAATGAAACTGGAAGTTAGGTTTACTGAATTGACAACCACCCTGACCAACAAGGACTCCATCAGATCCGATGGAGGAGAGTTTGTTCTGACTGCCACTAATGTTGGTGGATTTGCAAAGCACATCTTTAATGTTAAAGTCCTTGACAGGCCTGGACCCCCAGTTGGACCTCTTAATGTGTCTGATGTCACAGCTGACAACTGTGTTCTTACCTGGGCTCCACCTGCAGATGACGGCGGTGCCAAGATTGAAGGATACGTGATTGAGAAGCGTGAATCAAGCAGACTGGTTTGGACCAATGTGGCTTCAGACTTGCAAGTTACGCAACACAAGGTGACCAAGCTGCTCAAAGGGAATGAATACATCTTCAGAGTAATGGCAGTGAACAAATATGGACTTGGCGAGGCCCTTGAATCAGAACCTACTATTGCAGACAACCCATATGTGATTCCAGATGCTCCAGAGAATCCTGAGGTGACAGCTATTACTAAAGATTCAATGTTTCTTATGTGGCAGGCACCAAAGAGTGATGGTGGAACTCCCATCACCAATTATAATATTGAAAGAAAAGACAAAATAGGCCTGCGCTGGGTCAAATGCAACAAGAGAAAGGTCAAAGATCTACAATTCAAGGCAACAGGCCTTGTTGTTGGACATGAATATAAATTCAGAATACTTGCTGAGAATGCTGCTGGAGTGAGTGCTCCAAGTGTCTCCAGTCCATTCTACAAGGCCACTGATGGACTTTACCAGCCTGGTGCTCCATGCAACCCCAGAATCTTGGACACAACCAAGTCTTCAATTACTGTTGCCTGGAACAAACCAGGGTATGATGGTGGCTCTGAAATCACTGGCTACATTGTGGAGACATGCATTCCATCTGAAAAGGAGGAAGAGGAGGAATGGACCATTGTTACACCCAAAGAAGGTCTCCTCGCTACCTCCTTCACCATTGTTAATCTGAAGGAAAACCAGGAGTACAAGATCAACATCTCTGCTGTCAACAGTGAAGGAATTGGAGAGGCGGCATCTGTACCTGAAAATACCAAGGCAGAGGACAGGCTCCTCCCACCAGAGATTGATTTGGATGCGGAGCTCCGCAAAGTGGTCAATCTTAGAGCTTGTTGCTCACTTAGACTGTTTGTTCCTATCAGAGGCAGACCAGCTCCTCAGGCTAAATGGACCAAAGGAGATGGTGAGCCTGTTGAGAGGGCAACTATTGACAGCACAACATCATACACCTCACTTGTAATTGAAAATGTCAACAGATTTGACAGTGGAAAATATAATCTTACTGTTGAAAATAGTTCCGGCTCCAAGACAGCTACCGTTCAAGTCAGGGTGCTTGATACACCAAGTGCCCCACAGAATTTGAAGATTACTGCTGTAACTAATGAAGCTGTCACTCTGACTTGGGATCCACCAGTGAATGATGGAGGAGTTAAGATTAAGAACTACATTGTTGAAAAACGTGAGTCTACAAGGAAAGCATATGCCACAGTCAGTGCTATGTGCCATCATACCACCTTCACAGTTGATCAGCTCCTGGAAGGATGCAACTATTACTTCAGAGTTTTAGCTGAGAATGAATATGGCATTGGCTTGCCCATTGAGACTGGTGAGTCAGTTAAAGTGTCAGAGAAACCACAGCCACCTGGCAAAGTTACTCTCAAGGATGTCACTAAAAACAGTGTCACCCTCTTCTGGGAGAAGCCAACGCATGATGGTGGCAGCAGAGTGGGCTGTTATGTTGTTGAAATCCAGCCTAAGGGTGCTGATAAGTGGTCCCAGGCTGTGATTGTAAAAGAAACAGAAGCTACTATTAGTGGACTAAATGCAGGTGAAGAATACATGTTCCGTGTAGCAGCAAGAAATGAGAAGGGAACAAGTGACCCGCGTCAAATCGGTGTTCCTGTGATCGTAAAAGATCTTGTGATTGCGCCTGTTATCAAAATGTTGTTCAACACATTCAGTGTGTTAGCAGGAGAAGACCTGACAGTGGAGGTTCCATATGTTGCACGTCCCAAAGCAGCTGTGTCCTGGGTAAAAGATGGTCTGCCTCTGAAGAGAACTACAAGAGTAAACTTTGGTGCAACAGCCACAATGCTGAACCTCACCATCAAAGAGGCTACTAAAGATGATGTTGGTCTTTACCTTATTACTCTTTCCAACACAGCAGGAGAGACAACTGCAGATATTGGCATTGTTGTTCTTGACAAACCAGGCCAGCCAAGCGGTCCGGTTAAGGTAGAGGAGGTCACTTCTGACAGTGTAACCATTTCCTGGAATCCACCAGAGTATGATGGTGGTTGCACCATCAAACACTACATTGTGGAAAAGAGAGACACATCTACAACTAACTGGATGACTGTATCTCCCAACCTAGCAAGGACCAAAATTAAGGCAAGCAGGCTGAAGACTGGCTCTGAATACCAGTTTAGAATCACAGCTGAAAACAGGTATGGAAAAGGCCCAGTTCTCCAATCAGAGTGTATTGTGGCTCAATACCCGTATAAACTTCCAGGACCCCCAGGAACCCCATCCATTGCAGCCTCCACCAAAGACAGCATGGTGGTGGCCTGGAATGAGCCTGTGAATGATGGTGGAAGCACTATCTTGGGCTACCATCTTGAACGCAAAGAAAGAAACAGCATTCTGTGGGTGAAACTCAACAAGTCTCTTATTACTGACCAAACCTTCAAGACCACTGGTCTGGAGCCAGGAATGGAGTATGAATACAGAGTTTATGCTGAAAATATTGTTGGAATAGGTAAAGTGAGCAAAGTGTCTGAGGGAAAGGTTGCTAGAGATCCTTGCGATCCTCCCGGCACTCCAGAGGCAACAAAGATCACTAAGGACTCTGTTACCATTGTTTGGACCAAGCCTGAGTATGATGGTGGTGCAAAGGTTACAGGCTACATTGTGGAGAAGAAGGAACTTCCTGAGGGTCGTTGGCTGAAGGCTAACTTCACTAACGTCATTGAGACAGAATATGTAGCAACTGGACTTGTGCAGGATAATCAATATGAGTTCCGAGTTATTGCCAGAAATGCTGCTGGTGTTTTCAGTCTGCCCTCTTTCAGCACCGGCCCTATCACTGCCAAGGATGAGATTGAACCACCACGCCTCAGCATTGACCCAGAGTACACACAGACTGTTGTGGTTAATGCTGGAGACAACTTCAAAATTGACGCAGATGTTAATGGCAAACCACTGCCCTCTATCCACTGGATGAAGGGAGAGCTGGAACTGGGAAACACTATTCATAGAGAGATTAAGAACACACCCACCAAAGCTTTTATATCGGTCAAAGAAGCTAAACTTTCTGATGGAGGCGAATACACTCTGCTGCTGAAGAATCCTGGTGGAGAAAAGGCTGTACAAGTTAATGTTGTTGTTCTAGATAAACCTGGGGAACCACAAGGACCTCTTGTTGTTACAGGAATAACCACAGACAGATGCTGCCTTGCATGGAAACCACCACTGCAAGATGGTGGCAGCAAGATCTCTCATTATGTTGTGGAGAGAAGGGAGACAAGCAGACTTGTCTGGACTGTTATAGACCCAAAAGTGGAAAATATCTGTCTTAAAGTCACTAAGCTCCTTGAAGGAAATGAGTACATCTTCAGAGTCCATGCTGTCAACCAGTTTGGAAAGGGTGTACCACTTGAGTCTGCTGCTATCATAATCAAGGATCCATACATGACACCTGGATCACCGAAGAGCTTAGAAGTTTCAGATATTAAAAAGGATTCAATGGTGCTCACCTGGGAGGCTCCTTCTGAAGATGGGGGCAGTCCTATTACTGGATACATAATTGAGAAACATGACAAAGAAGGAGTAAGGTGGACGAGATGCAACAGGCAAACTGTCACTGATTTGACTTTCAAGGTCACTGGACTCCTGGAAAGCCATAGTTACGAATTCAGAGTTGCAGCTGATAATGCTGTTGGTGTAGGTGAGCCAAGCTCCCCAACTGTATTCTACAAAGCTCTTGATCCCATCTTCAGGCCTGGCCCACCACAAAATCCAAGAGTCACTGACACAATGAAAACATCAGTGTTCTTGTCATGGGGAAAGCCGGTGTGTGATGGAGGCTGTGAGATTCAGGGATATATTGTTGAGTGCTGCACTACCACAGAGGCAGCAGAGCCGACAGAAGCACCAGCTGCAGAGACGGAAGCCACAGATGCACCAGCTGTGGAATGGATAATGTGCACACCACCATCAGGTGTCAAGAAGACTAAGTTTGAGGCTACAAATCTGAAGGAAAACCAGGCATACAAGTTTAGAGTATGTGCTATAAACAAAGTGGGCGTTGGTGAGCATGCTGATGTCTCTGGCGCTGTTGTTGCCCAGGACAGGCCAGAAGAGCCAGACCTTGACATTGACCCAGAACTGAGACAGATTGTGACCATTAAAGCTGGCGCCTCCCTTAGACTGTTTATCCCCATCAAAGGAAGGCCCACTCCTACCATCAAGTGGGACAAAGATGAAGCTACCCTTAAAGAGACTGCTCAGGTTGAGATTACCAGCAGTTACACGTCCCTTGTAATTGATAAGATGAGCAGGAATGACAGTGGAAAGTACACAGTCACTGCAGAGAATTCCAGTGGAACAAAATCTGCATTTGTCGTTGTCCGTGTTCTCGACACACCCAGTGCTCCTGTTAACTTTAAAGTGAAAGAAATCACAAACCAATCAGTAACACTGGTATGGGAACCACCTCTGTTGGATGGTGGGTCCAAGATCAAGAACTACGTTATTGAAAAGAGGGAAAGCACACGCAAAACATATGCAGCTGTTGTAACAAATTGTCATGCTCTTTCATGGAAGATAGAGCCACTCCAGGAGGGCTGCAGCTACTACTTCCGAGTCCTCGCTGAGAATGCTCATGGTGTTGGCTTGCCTGCAGCAACTCTCGATGCTCTTAAAGTCTCAGAGGTGCCCCAGACTCCAAAGAATCTGAGTGTTACAGATCAGACCAAAACAAGCATTTCTTTGGCCTGGGAGAAGCCTGAGTATGATGGTGGTAGCAGAGTCATGCAGTATTTACTGGAGGTGCAGCTGAAGGGTCAGGAGAAATGGTCTGGTGTCAACACATTTAAGACAATGGAGGCCACTGTCCCCAATCTGAACCCAGGAGAGGAGTATCTGTTCAGAGTTACAGCAATTAATGATAAGGGAAAGAGTGACCCCAAAGTCCTTGCAGGTCCAGTGATGACCAAAGACTTAGTCATTGAGCCAGATGTCCGTCCAGCATTCAGCAGCTACAGTGTCCATGTGGGCAAAGACATGAACATTGACATTCCCATCTTTGGACGTCCTAAACCTGTAGTTACATGGACTAAAGATGGAGCTCCTCTGAAGTTCACTACCAGAGTCAACATTCTGAAAACACCAACACATACAACACTGAGCATTAAGGAGGCAGCAGGTGATGATGGCGGAATGTATGGTATAAATGTTGCTAACTCAGCTGGAAAGAAAGACACAACAGTTGAAATCATTGTACTGGACAAGCCTGGCCCTCCATCTGGCCCCGTGAGGTTCGATGAAGTCACAACAAGGAGTGTAACTATTTCATGGGACCCACCAAAACACAATGGTGGATGCCAAATTTCAAACTACATTGTGCAGAAGAGAGATACTACTACAACAACATGGGAAAATGTGAGCATCAGCTGTGCTAGAACCAGTATCAAAGTGAGTAAACTGAAGACTGGAGCTGAGTACCAGTTCAGGATCATTGCCCAGAACCGCTATGGCAAGAGTCATGGCCTGGATTCATCTGCTGTAGTAGCTCAGTACCCATACAGAGAGCCAGGCCCACCAGGCACTCCTTTCATCTCATCTCTCTCAAGGGACCACCAGATTGTTGAGTGGCATGAGCCTGTATCAGATGGAGGTAGCCCTGTTCTTGGCTATCATCTTGAAAGGAAGGAGAGAAATAGTATTCTCTGGGTCAAGATCAACAAGACACTTATTCATGAGACCAGTTTCAAGAGTTACCCATTGGAGGAGGGTATTGAGTACGAATACAAGATTTATGCTGAAAATATTGTTGGCATTGGCAGGAGCAGTAAGGTCTCAGAGGGCTGTGTTGCTCGTGACCCATGTGATCCTCCCGGCACACCAGAGGCCATCCATGTGACCAAAGATACGATTGTCATTCAGTGGACTAAACCAGAGTATGATGGTGGGAGCAATATCACTGGCTATACTGTCGAGAAGCGCGATCTGCCAGAGGGCAGGTGGGTAAGGGCCAACTTCACTAATGTGATTGAGACACAGTTTACTGTCACTGGTCTGACTGAAAATGCACAGTATGACTTTAGAGTCATTGCTAAGAATGCCGTGGGCACCGTCAGCAAGCCATCATACAACAGTGGACCAATCACTGCAAGTGACAAGCTGGAAGCACCCAAATTCTCCATTGACCCTGCATTTACTAAGACCATTATCATTAATGCTGGAGAGACATTCAAGCTAGATGCTGATGTCCGTGGCAAGCCGCTGCCTACAATCCAGTGGTTCAAGGATGAAAAACCCATCGAGAATACACTCAGACTGGAGATCAGAAACACAGAAAACCATGCCATGATAGTCATTAAGGACTCTGTTAGAGTTGATGGTGGAGTTTACACACTGCAGCTGACAAATGAGGCTGGCAGTGAAACTGTTCCATTCAAGGTTGTAGTCCTGGATAGACCCAGTCAATGTGATGGACCCCTCCACATCACTGGAGTCGCTGAAGATAGATGCACACTGGTATGGCGTGCTCCTCTACATGATGGAGGTAGTTCTATTTCACATTACATCGTTGAAAGAAGAGAGACCAGCCGTCTTGCTTGGACTGTTGTTTCCAGCACCTGTGACACCACATGCTACAAAGTCACTAAATTACTGGAAGGAAATGAATACATGTTCCGTGTCATGGCAGTGAACAGTTACGGTATCAGTGAGCCACTGGAGTCTGGTGGAGTGATCATGAAGACTCCATTTGTTCCTCCTGGTTCCCCTCACATTGAGGATGTATCCAACATTGCCCATGATGGTATGACCATCACTTGGTCTGCCCCTGAGACTGATGGCGGCAGTGAGATTATCAGTTACAACATTGAAAAGAAGGACAGAACTGGAATCAAATGGACCAGATGCAACAGGCAGAAGGTCACTGATCTCTCCTTCAGAGTTACAGGCCTCGCCACAGGCCATGAGTATGAGTTCAGAGTGGCTGCTGAGAACATAGTTGGAGCAGGAGAGCCAAGTCTTCCAAGTTCTTACTACAAGGCCTGTGATCCCAAGTACAAACCTGGTGCCCCAGCATATGTGAATGTGATTGATTCCACAAAGAGTTCGATTACAGTCTCATGGGGTAAGCCTTTATCTGATGGCGGTAGCACCATTCAAGGATACATTGTTGAAGTCTGCAAGGCTGAAGAGGAGCAATGGACCATGGTTACTCCGCCCACTGGCCTGCGTGTCAATAAATATGAAATCACCAAACTTACTGAGGGCCAGGAGTACAAGATCCAGGTTTGTGCTCTGAACAAACTGGGAGTTGGTGAGCCGTCAGAACTTTCTGGAACAGCTAAGCCAGAGGAAAGGGTAGAACCACCGGAGATCCATCTTGACTCTGAGCTGAGGAAGGGCATCACAGTGAAAGCAGGTGGATCTGTTAGAATCCATGTTCCATTCAAAGGCAGGCCAACACCTGAGATTAAGTGGACCAAGGATGAAGGAGACCTGAATGATAAAGCAGTGGTTGAGAAAGCTCTCAACTTCACACAGCTGTCTCTTGACTCATGCGAGAGGAGTGATTCTGGAAAATATGCCCTTAGCCTGACCAACAGCAGCGGCACTGTGTCTGAGATTGTTTCAGTTAAGGTCCTTGATACACCTGGGGCTCCTCAAAACCTTGTAGTTAAAGAAGTCAAAAGGGAGTCTGTCACTCTTGTATGGGATGCCCCACTGACTGATGGAGGTTCCAAAATCAAGAACTATGTCATCGACAAACGTGAATCCACCCGAAAAGCATATGCAAATGTGTCGACAAAATGCACCAAGACTACATTCAAAGTTGAAAACTTGACTGAAGGTGCTATGTACTACTTCAGAGTCATGGCTGAAAACGAATATGGAATTGGCCAGACTGTTGAAACAAAGAATGCCACCAAGGCCTCTGAGGTACCCCTGCCTGTTGGAAAGGTCTTCCTCACTGATGTCACTAAGGCCACTGCTACACTGGCCTGGGAGAAACCTGAGCATGATGGAGGCAGTAGAATTGGTGGATATCTAATTGAGATGCTGCCTAAGGGAACAGATAAGTGGGGAGTTGCTACAAATACAAAAACATGTGAGGGAACTGTCAAAGGCCTCACAGCTGGAGCAGAATATCTTTTCCGTATCATTGCTTACAATGAAAAGGGAAAAAGCGAGCCAAAGGCATTGGTTGCACCAGTTATTGCAAGTGACATGACTATGGAGCCAAGCATTAAGATGCAATTCAATACTTACAGTGTACTTGCTGGAAAAGATCTGAAGTTGGAGTTCCCTGTGCTTGGCAGGCCCAAACCTAGAGTCACCTGGACCAAGGATGGTCAGGCCCTGAAGGTGACATCCAGAGTCAATGTAATAAAGACTCCAGAAACAGCTGTAATTCAAATTACTGAAGCATGCAAGGAAGACTTTGGCAAATACTCAGTTACAGCCACCAATAGTGCCGGCACAGTCACTGAGGACGTGTCTGTCATTATTCTTGACAAACCCGGTCCTCCTACAGGTCCAGTCAAGGTTGTTGAAGTAAGCAACACTTTTGTCCATCTGTCCTGGGAGCCTCCAGAGTACACTGGTGGATGCCAGGTAAAGAACTATATAGTGGAAAAGAGAGACACCACCACCACAACATGGCAGTCAGTCACCACACAGCTAGCTAGAACAGCTGTCAAGGTCACCAAGCTGAAGACTGGTGCAGAGTATCAGTTCAGAATCATTGCTGAGAATAGATATGGAAAGGGCACGCCTCTGGACTCCAAGGCCATTGTGGTGCAATATCCATACAAACCACCAGGACCTCCAGGAACGCCATATATCAAATCTGCATCTAAGGAAATGATGATCATTGAATGGAACGAGCCAGTCAATGATGGCGGAAGTGCAGTTATCGGTTACCATCTGGAAAGCAAGGAGAGAAGCAGCATTCTGTGGAACAAACTAAACAAGACTCTCATCGCTGATACCCAGTTCAAGATCTGCAATCTTGAGGAGGGTATTGGATATGAATTTAGAGTTTATGCAGAAAATATTGTTGGCATTGGCAGATGCAGTAAAGTGTCCGAATCCTTTGTGGCTCGTGACCCATGTGACCCTCCTGGTGCTCCAGAAGCTATAACTATTGCAAAGAACCTCATCAAGATTCAGTGGACCAAGCCTCAGTATGATGGTGGCAGCAAAGTAAATGGATATATTGTGGAAAGGAAAGATCTATCCTCCGCTGATGGGCGCTGGGTAAGAGCTAACTTTACCAACATAGTTGAGACTGAGTATACCGTCACTGGTTTGACAGAGAATGAGCAATATGAATTCAGAGTTATTGCAAGAAATGCAGCTGGAGTCTTCAGCCAGCCATCTGACAGCTCTGGACCTATTACTGCTACTGATGAAATTGAACCACCAAGGGCCTCAATGGATCCAAAATACAAGGATGTTATTGTTGTCAGTGCTGGAGAAAATTTGCTTCTTGATGCAGACATCTATGGAAAACCAATTCCTGATGTTGCCTGGCTGAAAGAGGGAAAGGAAATGGACAAAGCCTTGCGCATTGAAGTAAAAACTACACAGAAACGTGCAGCCATGACTATTAAGGATGTAACCAAGCTTGATAGTGGCCACTATGACCTTGTCCTCAAAAATCTGGGTGGTACAAAAGTCTTCCCAATCACTGTGAAAGTCCTTGATAAACCAGGTCCACCCACTGGACCCATGAAAGTGACAGGAGTCATGTCTGACAGGTGCATCCTTGCCTGGTCTGAGCCAGCTCTGGATGGTGGGGCCAGCATCAGTCACTATGTCCTGGAGAAGAGAGAAACTAGCAGGTTGTCCTGGACAGTGGTTGCACCAAACATCAAGGGTCTGTACCACAAAGTACTAAATTTGCTTCCTGCAAATGAATACATCTTTAGAGTCAGGGCAATCAATAAATATGGTGTTGGTGATTATCTCGAAAGTGAACCCATCATTGCACGCAATCCTTACAAACCACCTAGTGCTCCCGGAACTCCAGAAGCAAGTCAGATCACAAAGGAATCTATGGTTCTGTCATGGACAGCTCCAGAACAGACTGGTGGAGCTGACATTGAAGGCTACCACCTGGAAAAACGTGACAAAGATAGTGTAAGGTGGACAAAGTGCAACAGACAGAAGCTGACTGACACCCACTTCAAGGTCACAGGTCTGATGACAGATCACTTCTACGAGTTCCGTGTTGCTGCTGAGAATGAGGCTGGAATGGGAGACCTCAGTGAATTGTCCCTGCTCTGCAGAGCATGTGATTCTACAACACCACCGAGACCTCCACACCATCCGAAGGTGACAGACTACTCAAAGTCTTCAGTGTCTCTGTCCTGGGGCAAACCTGACTTTGACGGTGGAGCCTACATCAAGGGCTACATTGTTGAAATGAGGGAATATACACCATTGCCAGAGTCAACAGAAGAGGCAGAAGTAGCACCGGCAGTAGAACAACCAGTTGAAAAGGAATGGAGCATGTGCACTCCAGCCACTGGCATTCAAGCCACTAAACTCACCATCACAGATTTGAAGGAGGGTGGAGAGTACCAGTTCCGTGTCTGCGCTATCAACTCAGAGGGAGTGGGAGAGGCTGCTAACGTCCACGGCACAGTGATTACATCTGACAGGGCAGAAGCACCAGAGATCGAGCTTGATGCTGATCTCAGAAAGGTGGTATCAGTCCGTGCTGGTGGAACTCTGCGTCTGTTCGTCACCATCAGAGGAAGGCCTGAGCCTGCTGTGAAATGGGAGAAGGTTGAAGGCACTCTCACGGAGCGTGCTGCAATCGACACCACCAGTTCATACACTATGCTTGTCATTGACAATGTTAACCGCTTCGACAGTGGCAAATACTCGCTAACGCTGGAAAACAGCAGTGGCACAAAGTCTGCAGTTGTTGCAGTGAGAATTTTGGATACACCAAGTGCACCACAAAAGCTTGCTGTAAAGGAGCTTAAGAGGGATTCAGTGACTCTTGGCTGGGATACTCCACTAACTGATGGTGGTTCTAAAATCACAAACTATATTGTGGAGAAGAGAGAGTCTGTCAGGAAGGTTTATACTACTGTCACCAGCAACTGCACGGCCAACTCATTTAAGATTGAAGACTTGCCTGAGGGTGGAATGTTCTACTTTAGAGTCTGTGCTGTAAATGAATATGGCCAGGGACAGATGGCTGAAACCAAAGAAATCAAAGTGTCTGAGGTACCTCTGCCACCAAACAAGGTTACTCTTGTAGATATGACCAAGACCAGTGTGTCACTGGCTTGGGAAAAACCTGCTCATGATGGTGGAAGCAAATTAATGTGCTACAATGTAGAATTTAAGCCTAAGACTGGGGATAAATGGGGCACAGCATGTACAGTCAAGGTGCCAGAAGCAACTATTCCTAATCTGACTCCTAATGAAGCCTATTTATTCAGAGTTGTTGCAATTAATGAGAAGGGAAAGAGTGAGCCAAAGGATCTTGGCTTGCCTGTGGTTGTAAAGGATGTTGGAATTGAACCATCGGTCAATTTACTGTTTACCACATACAGTGTGAAAGCTGGAGGTGACCTCACCCTTGAGGTTCCAGTAAGAGGCAGACCAAAACCTGTTGTTTCCTGGAAGAAGGATGGCCTTCCTTTGAAGCAGACATCATCAGTGACAATCTTAAACACTGCAACCTCATCCAAAATTGTCATCAAAGAGGCCGCTAGAGAACACGTTGGCAAGTATGAAATCACTCTGGCCAATGCAGCAGGAACTGTCACAGCAGATATTGGAGTTGTCGTCCTTGATAAACCGGGTCCACCAAAAGCAATAAAGGTGGATGCTGTGACCTCAGATAGCATCACACTCTCCTGGTCCCCACCAGAATATGATGGTGGGTGCTCCATCAGCAATTACATCGTGGAGAAGAGAGACACAAACACACAGGAATGGCAGATGGTGGCAAGTAATGTTGCCAGAACAGCTTTCAAAGCTGGCCGCCTGACACACGGAGCAGAGTACCAGTTCCGTGTTTATGCAGTTAACCGTTATGGAAAGAGTACGTATCTGGATTCACCTGGAATCACTGCTATGTATAACTTCAAACAACCTGGACCTCCTTCCACACCCATAGTGAAACTGGCTACCAAGTCGTTCATGCTGGTGACCTGGAATGAACCAGTCAGTGATGGTGGCAGTCCTGTTCTGGGCTACCATTTGGAAAGGAAGGAGCGTACTAGCATTCTTTGGACAAAGATGAACAGAGGAATGATCAAAGACACAGAATACAAAGTCAATGGAATTGAAGAGGGCATGATGTATGAATACCGCGTCTATGCTGAAAATATTGCTGGTATTGGTAAATGCAGCAAGGCCTGTGAAGCTGTAGCAGCCAGAGATCCATGCGATCCCCCAGGCACACCTGTGGTTACTGCAGTTACCAGAACATCTGTGTCTATATCTTGGGATAAACCAGAGTATGATGGTGGAGCCAAAGTTTCTGGCTACATTATTGAACGCAGAGACCTTCCTGAGGGACGCTGGACAAGGTGCAACTTCACAAATGTGCCTGAAACCCACTATGATGTGACAGGCCTTACAGAGAACAGCCAGTATGATTTCCGTGTGATTGCAAAGAATGCAGCTGGATTGTTCAGCATACCATCAGACAACACAGGCCCTATCACTGCAACGGATGACGTGGATCCACCTCGCATCATGATGGATGTGAAGTTCAGAGAGGCAGTGCATGTGAAAGCAGGAGAAACTCTGAAGATCAATGCTGACCTGGCTGGACGTCCTGCCCCTGTCATTTCCTGGACCAAGGATGGCAAAGAGATTGAGTTGAGAGCCAGAATCCAGATTATTTCAACAGATACCAGCACATGTGTCATCGTGAAGGACTGCATCAGAAGAGATTCTGGACAGTATGTCCTGACTCTTCAGAATATTGCAGGAACAGTTACCATGCCAGTAAACTGTGTAATTCTGGATAAGCCAGGACCCTCAGCAGGACCCCTGCAAATCACTGGTCTCACAGCTGAGGAGTGCACTCTGTCATGGGGTCCTCCTCAGGAGGCCGGTGGTGCTGAAATCACTCATTACATTGTTGAGAGGCGCGAGACCAGCCGTTTGGCATGGACACAGGTGAAGGGAGATGTCAAAAAGACATACTTCAAAGTCACTGGCCTGCTCAAGGGCAATGAATATATCTTCAGGGTTCTGGCTGTCAACAAGTATGGACTTGGCGAGGCACTG
Source organism: Chromis chromis (assembly GCA_900302755.1). Taxonomy (NCBI): domain Eukaryota; kingdom Metazoa; phylum Chordata; class Actinopteri; family Pomacentridae; genus Chromis; species Chromis chromis. The sequence continues at coordinate 8,947 of OMNN01040163.1, read as the reverse complement.
GAGAGTGATGCTATAAAGATCACAGATCCCTACACGTTCCCCTCCGCTCCAGCAGGTGTTGATGTAACTACTATAACTGGTGATTCCATGACCCTAACCTGGTGCAAGTCAGCTACTGATGGAGGCAGTCCCATCACTGGATATGTGATTGAGCGCCGTGAGAAGACAGGCATGCGGTGGGTCCGTGTGAACAGAGATCCAGTTGTTGAATGTACTGCAGTAGCAACCAAACTGCGCAAGGGTTGTGAGTATGATTTCAGGGTCTATGCTGAAAATGCCGCTGGTTTAAGTCCCCCAAGTGAACACTCTGCAACATTTAGAGCATTGGATCCTCTGGTTGTTCCCTCTCGCCCAACCAAGCCAAAGATCATCAGTTCAACCAAGGATACTGTGACCATTCTCTGGAAACCACCAGCAGATGATGGTGGTGCTCACATCCTTGGGTACAGTGTAGAATATAGAGACTACATCCGCAAACCAGAGCCAGAGGTTGAGGAAGAGGAGGAAGAATATGAGGAAGAGGAGGAAGAGGAGGAACCTGAATCACCTGAAGAACTCGCAAGATGGGTTGAGGCTATCCCTCTTACCAAGAGCTTGGAATTCACAATCACTGGATTAAAGACAGATGCAGAATATGAATTCTGTGTTAAGGCAATCAACAAAGTTGGCAGCAGTGTGCGTAGCCCATATTCAGATGGAGCTGCAGCAATGGACAGAACTTCAGAGCCGTCATTTGACGTTGACATCGAGATGCGTAAAGTACTTATTGTTAAGCATGGCACGGCATTTACACTCAATGTGCCATTCAAAGGAAAACCTGTGCCATCAGTAGCTTGGGCCAAGGAGGGTGTTGACCTAAAAGTCAGAGGAACCATTGAATCAACAGAATCCAGCACTTCACTCACTATTGAGAAGTCAAACAGAAATGATTCTGGAGAGTACCATGTTACCATTGAATCTCCACTGGGACAAGCAACCCTGCCCATTGTTGTCAAAGTGCTTGATTCTCCTGGACCCCCAGTCAACGTTAAGGTTTCAGCTGTGACCAGGGATTCTGCCACCCTCACTTGGGAGGCTCCAGAGAATGATGGCGGTGATGCAGTAAAGGCCTACCATGTTGAAAAACGTGAGGCCAGTAAAAAGGCCTGGGTATCTGTGACCAGCAACTGCCACGCTCTGACTTACAAGGTGGAAGACTTGCAGGAGGGAGCCATCTACTACTTCAGAGTTATTGGAGAAAATGAGTATGGAGTGGGCGAGCCTCAGGAGGCCAAGGCTGGAACAAAGATTACAGGTAACATGAATGAACTGAGGGATTGTAGCTTGATTTTATACAAACTTTAGTATTTCAACAGAATGTACTAAACAAAATTCCCTGCTGTCTGTTACAGAGGTACCAAGTCCACCTGTGAAACTTGGAGTTGTAAATGTTACCAAGGACAGTGTTACGATTGCCTGGACGAGACCAGAGTATGATGGCGGCAGCAGAGTCAAAGGTTACCTTATTGATGCCGTGGAGAAAGGACAGACCAAGTGGGTGAAGTGTGCCACTGTGAGGACGATGAATCACACCATTAAGAGCCTGAGGGAAGGTGCAGAGTACTTCTTCAGAGTCCGAGCGGAGAACCACGCCGGACTCAGTGAACCCAAGGAGATGATCGTTCCCGTTATTGTCAAGGAAATACAAGGTAATATCTCCAGCTTTTACTACTACATTTGATTTACCCTCTGAACTCACCCACGTCACATAATTCCTCACTGTGTGCTCATTTTACACTGCAATGTGAAGTCCTGCACCTCTATGGAAACAGAACAACCATGAAGAAGGAGAGAGAACTCAGAAATGTCCTCTGACTAGTATGACACAGAATGACAAAAAACAAGTTGACATTCTTTGATTATTTACACTCAAACAATTGAAAAGAAATCCAACATTTTTCTAGGTGCTCAAAGGCAATCAGAATACATGAAAAAAATGGTGGCTCCACATACTATAGATGTTTTACTACTTACGTTTTATTTTGCTTCCATACTTGTTTTCTCTCTGCTATTTGTAAACACAGCCTGCAGTTCAGCCAAGAAATTCCTGAAATTTTGTGTTGTGACTGTTGGTAACAGCTGAGTTATTAATTTTTAGTTATAAATTTTGATTAACCTAGTTTTGGTTCCCGACGGATTGGCATGTCACAAATGAGTAGTTTAATTCACTTCAGTAAGCTGAAAGACTAATTCTTTCCTGTTTTCGAGTTTCTGGCTGATAATTGGTGTCATTTGGTTTGCCAGTCAGATAGTTATTAGATTATTTTTAAAAAGCTACTAAATTTGTGGTAGAAAATTAAGGTGGTACTGGTTTTGAGGTTAAATTACTGACAGTTCTGTCTTATTATTTCAACAGAGGCTCCTGAGTTTGACCTGACTAACTACCCCAAGAGCACAGTTTATGTGAAAGCAGGATCCGACCTGACCTTTGAGATTCCTCTCACTGGCAGGCCCATGCCAAAGGTGACCATGTCCAAGAACAATGTTGCTATCAAGGGATCCAAGAGGCTGTTGACAGAAGTGACTCCGGACAGCTTAATCATTACCCTAATCGAAAGCATTGCAAATGATGCTGGCAAATATGAAATCACTGCCTCAAATGCAGGAGGTACCACCAAGATCTTCATCATCTTCGTTGTGCTGGACAAACCCGGACCTCCTATTGGTCCTGTTGAGATTGGAGAGGTTGGAGAGACCACAGTGTGTCTGAAATGGGCACCTCCAGAGTACGATGGAGGCAGTCCTGTTACAAACTATGTTGTCCTGAAGCGTGAAACCAGCACTCCTACGTGGGCAGAGGTATCTACTAACATTGCCAGAAGCTCAATCAAGGCAACTAAGCTGACCAAGGGAGAGGAGTATCAGTTCAGGATCAAGGCTCAGAATCGCTATGGTGTCAGTGATCACATTGACAGCAAGCCAGTCATGATAAAGCTTCCCTACAGTAAGTCGGTCGACCTAATGCTGTCACAACTTTTGTTTTATGGCTGATGGATCTTTTTGAATATACACTAACATATTTGTTGTGTTTTGCAGCAATCCCTGGACCTCCATCCACACCATGGGTTGAATATGTATCTCGAGAGAGCCTGACAGTGTGCTGGAATGAGCCTGTCAATGATGGTGGAAACCCTGTGTTTGGATATCATCTCCAGATGAAGGAGAGAAGCAGCATCCTCTGGCAGAAGGTCAATAAGACAGCAATCCCAGCAAACCAGTGGCGGGTCACGAACATCTGCCCTGGCCTCATCTATGAATTCAAGGTTGCGGCTGAAAATGCTGCTGGTATTGGAAAGTTGAGCAAGACTTCTGAAGAGGTGCTTGCTATTGATGCCTGTGGTAAGTAAAATCATCTTCTATTTCCTGTAATAAGGGGACATATAGACCTAAATAATTTAAGAGCTCACAATAAATACTGTTGTTCATTTAAACTTGGATCTTTCTCACTGTATTGTTACAGAGCCCCCAGCAAACGTCCACGTCACAGAAGTGACTAAGAACTCTGTCAGCCTGGGCTGGCAGAGGCCTCCATACGATGGCGGCAGCAAGATTACTGGCTACAGTGTGGAGAGGAGGGAAGCTGCCAGTGGCAGATGGGTGAAGGCCAACTTTACAAACATCATTGAGATGGGCTTCACTGTGTCTGGACTGAACCAGGATGAGTCTTATGAGTTCAGAGTGTATGCCAGGAATGCTATTGGATCTGTCAGCAACCCGTCTCTCATCGCCGGCCCTGTCACTTGCGTCGACGCATGTGGTGAGATTTCTGGCCACAGTGATGTGTCTTGTTCACTTTTATTGGATATTTTTCAGACATTACTCAAATGAATGCACTACACATAAAACACTTTAAGATTTGTACTTTCTGCTTATTTATGGTGGGAGCAACTTTACTCTTTCTGCTGTAACAACCAATTTTCCCATCAGGGATTAATAAAATAATTCTATTCTATTATTGTCTCATGTCCCACAGGTGCCCCAGCCATCGATCTTCCTCCAGAGTATCTGGATGTGGTTCAGTATAAGGCTGGAACCTCAGTTAAACTCAGAGTAGGAATTATTGCCAAGCCTCTGCCAACCATCGAGTGGCTCAAAGATGGAAAAGAGCTGGTAGCAACCTCCAAAATGTCTGTTGAAAGCACCACTGACTCTTCTGCTGTTCTGATCAAGGATGCAACTCGCCTCGACACAGGCTCATATGATATCAAGATTAGAAATGTTCTTGGATCAGCATCTGCAACCATCAGGATGGAAGTCCTTGGTATGTCGAAATGTTTGCCTAACATTCCATATTTATTTAATTCTGAATTGCTGTTCAGTTGGATTTTAAAGTGAACCGCCCATGATCTCAAACATTCCATTTCACTGTCTGCACTTGATGTTCATGTGTTTTTCTTTAAACCTACCCTTAGACAAACCTGGTCCCCCAGCTGGCACCATTAACTTCAACTCCGTCACAGCAGACAAGATCATCTTCAGCTGGGAACCTGTGCCCGAGTCTGACCAGGGCAGTTCTAAAGTGACCCACTACATTGTCGAGAGACGTGAAACCAGCCGAGTGGTGTGGTCGACAGTTTCAGAGAAGTACGAACAGACACACATCACTGTCGGCAAACTGGTGCGTGGAAATGAGTATGTGTTCCGCGTCATGGGTGTTAACAAGTTCGGAGTGGGAGAGCCACTGGAGTCAGAGCCTGTCATTGCTAAGAACGCCTTTGGTAAGTGATGGTGACATTGAGTCCTTTCCTAACTATTCGTCCGCAGTTATCTGGTGCATTCTTATTCTTTCTACACTTTTTTTATACCAGGATTGTTGTTAACATGACATTTGAATGTTATCTATTTCTACAGTAACTCCTGGCCAGCCTCGTACTCCTGAGGTGAACACCACCACAAAGACCAGCATGGTGGTAGAATGGGACAAACCAGGCGTTGACGGAGGTAGCACTGTGACTGGCTACTACCTGGAGAGGCGAGACAAGAAGAGTCTGCGCTGGATCAGAGTTTACAAAGATCCTGTCACTGACATCAAACAAACCGTTTACCACCTGACTGAAGGAAATGAGTATCAGTATCGTGTCTGTGCCATTAACAAGGCTGGAGAAGGGCCATTCTCTGAGGTATCAGACTACTACAAGGCTGCCGACCCAGTTGGTAAGTGGACCAACAAAAACTAGACTAGATTTCCAACAAAAGCAATGAAGAATAACGTACGCTCACCTAATAAATACATTTGACTTTCAGAACTGCCAGATGAGCCTTGCAAGTTGAAGGTGGTGGACTCCACCAAGACATCCATCACCTTGGGCTGGTCCAAACCAGAATGGGATGGAGGCAGTGAGGTCATCAGCTACATGGTGGAGAAGCTTGTTGAGGGAGAGGAAGAGTGGGCCATGATTACCTCCAAGGGAGAGGTCAAGACAACAGAGTACATAGTTCACGACTTGAAACCAGACGTCAACTACTTCTTCAGAGTCTCTGCTGTCAACTGTGCCGGTCGTGGAGAACCTCTGGAGATGACTGAACCTGTGCAGGCCAAGGACATCCTGGGTAAATGAATGAATCTGATACTAAAACTGAAATTGTCAAGTGTGTTCTGTTTAGTAATTATTGTTGTGTTCACACGTTGTTCACATTGTATATTTTACCTGATGTACACAGAGGAGGCCCAGATCGACCCAGATGTTGCCATGAGAACTCACTACATTGTGAAGGCTGGAAAGGATGTGGAGCTGTCTGTTCCTCTGAAGGGTCGACCTGCTCCCACTGCCTCCTGGAGCAAGGGAGAAGAATGCATCGACCGCAATCCCCAATACGAGTTCCACCACTCAGACACAACCACAGTCCTTGTTATGCGTGAGGTGACCAGGCTCGACACTGGAAAGTACACAGTGAAGATAGAGAATGGTGTTGGAGAGCCCAAGACACTGACTCTGTCTGTGAAGGTACAGGACAGTCCAGCTCAGTGCAGGAACCTGGTTCTAAAAGATGTGACCCGTGGAAAGGTGACTCTCTGCTGGGAGCCTCCACTCCTCGACGGCGGTGCTGAGATCACAAACTATATTGTTGAGAAGAGGGACTCCTCCAAGAGATCATACTCTGCAGTGACAAACAAATGCACAGACACAACGTACACCATCGAAGATCTCTCCGAAAAGACATCCTTCTTCTTCCGTGTCTTAGCAGAGAACGAGAATGGTGTTGGTGATCCATGTGATACACATGAGCCCGTAAAGGCTACCGAGACGCCGGGACCAGTCAAGGAGGTCTGTATGAAGGATTCATCTAAGACCTCTGTCACTCTGCAGTGGCTGAAGCCTGATTATGATGGCGGCAGCATCATCTCTGACTATGTTATTGAGAAGAAGCTGAAGGATGAGGAGTGGTCATTGGGAGGAACCAGCAGGCAGTGTGAGTTTGAGGTCAAGAAACTCAAGGAGCACTCAAACATGTTCTTCAGAGTTGCTGCCAGGAATGAAAAGGGACAGGGTGACTTTGTTGAGGTTGGACCTATCAAGGTCATTGATTACATTATCACACCAGAGGCAGACCTTTCAGAGTACCCAAATGGCAACCTGAAAATCCGTCTGGGTCATAATGTGCACATTGAGCTACCATACAAAGGCAAACCCAGACCTGCTGTCCTGTGGCTGAAGGACAACCTGCCTCTAAAGGAAAGTGACCAGGTGCGCTTTAAAAAGACAGAGAACAAAGCCACTCTGATGATTAAGAATGTGAAAAAGGAGAACGAGGGTAAATACACCCTCACCCTTGACAATAAGGTCAACAGAAGATCCTTCCATATCCATGTCATCACACTTGGACCACCATCAAAGCCTGTCGGACCCATCCGATTGGATGAAGTGAGGGCTGAGAGCATCATGATCTCCTGGGATGAACCCAATGACGATGGCGGTGGAGATATCAGCTGCTACACTGTGGAGAAGCGTGATACTTCACAGTCTGACTGGAAGATGGCCTGCTCCAGTGTGGTGGACACCCAGTTCAAGATCCCCAACCTGATCAAAGGTATCCAGTACCAGTTCAGAGTGTGTGCTGAGAACAGATATGGTGTCAGCGAGCCTCTGATCTCACAGATGGTCATCGCCAAGCACCAGTTCAGGCCTCCAGGTCCACCAGGCAAGCCTGTGGTGTACAACGTCACAAATGATGGCATGACCATTCAGTGGGAGACGCCCATCTATGACGGTGGAACCCCTATCCAGGGTTACCATGTGGAGAAGAGGGAGAAGAACAGCATCATGTGGCAAAAGGTGAACACCATGCTGATCAAGGAGACAGACTTCAGGATTTTGGAGCTCATTGAAGGCCTGGAGTACTCCTTCAGAGTCTATGCCCAGAATGATGCTGGCTGCAGCCGAATGAGTGATGAGAGCAAGCCAACCATGGCTGTCAGTCCTGTTGGTGAGTGCTCATTTAGATCATTTCTGTTTCCTTGTTACACTTCAAACATACAGTATGTCGGAAATATATGTTCAGCAAAATAATGTCTTTCTTAAAACCTGACTGAAATGTAGTTAGAATGAAAGCACTTGGACAAAACCAAGTTAAAAGCTGTACGATGTCTTTCAGATCCACCTGGCCAGCCTGACTACACTGATGTGACCAGTGACTCAATTGCACTGAAATGGGATGCACCAAAACGTGATGGCGGCAGCAAAATTACTGGCTACAACATTGAAAAACGCCAAGGAAAGGGCCGCTGGTTCAAGGCCAACTTGACAGACGTGCACGACTGTCAGTACACCGTCACTGGGCTGGCCACAAATGAACGCTACGAGTTCAGAGTCATTGCTAGAAATGCCATCGGCGTCGTCAGTCCCCCGTCCAACTCCTCTGGCTTGATTGTAGTCAGAAGTGAGAATGGTGAGTAACATCAGAATCAGAAATATTTTATTGATCCCCAAGGGGAAATTGCTTAATCAGGACAGCAAGAGCTGAAAGGGTTGTAATATTAACTTTAATCACTAATGGGTAAATAATACAGTTAATGACGGTGATGGAAGAAGTATCTATGTCCTTTACTTAAGTAAAAAATACCAACACAGCAATGAAAAAGTAAAAGTCCTGCATTAAAAATCCTACTTAAGTAAAAGTACACAGCTGCAAAATGTGGTTTAAATATTGCAGTAAAAGTCCTGTTAATAGTGAGGCATCAGTGTATCAGCAGCATAGTTTTAATCCACACGTGTTTTCAGTTGTCTAATCCTTGATTTTTTTGCTCAGGTATTGAGATTATTGGAACATTTAGTGAAATTAAACAGTTTGAAAGGTTTCGAGACAAAAATCTTGATTTAGTGGAGCTGTTGACAGCTCAGACATCTGAATTGTGAGCTTATTTCACACTGCTCTTTCAATGAAGCCACAAGAGTTATAAAGCACAGGTTTAATATGTAACCATGTATTGTATTTTAAAAGCTTGTTATACTATCCACTGTGTCAAAACTACTCTTTACAACCAGACAGACATATAATAAAAAGAGACACATAACAACCGCAAAGAGACGCCACAGAATCACTAAGAAACACAAAACAGAGACACCAGTTACAAACAACACAAGAGGTTAGAAACCACTGGTATAATAGGATAGGATAGGATATAGCTTTATTGATCCCCAATGGGGAAATTCGGGCGTTGTAGCAGCAGCGTTACAGAAATCAAAAAAGTCACAGAAATCAAAAAGAGTCAGAAACCAAATAATAAAATAGTAACATAAATACAGGTGAAAAAATAAAAGATAATAAAAATAATTGGAGCAGATATATACATAGGACTATACAGAATGGGGTGGACTCAACAGGACAAAGAAATGATGTGCAGTAAATGGCAGGTTAAAGTGACCAGTGATGGTTTAAAGATATATATATACAATTGCAAGAAAAAGTA